>PITA01005504.1:32500-67277 GCA_004023965.1 Spilogale gracilis | reverse complement strand
AAAAATAACATCTTTTTATACACTGATGTATTGGCCGCATTAGATTACAGTATCATTCAAGTTAAGTTTTCTAAATGAGGAACAGTGATTAAAACAGGATTATTTGGAAACTTACGGGTTCCGGTTATTCTCTAGTGAAGTGACATGCATTTTCATTTTTCATACAGCATCTGCCTTTTTTGTGTGTGGGCAGACTCTGCCCTTTGCCTAACATGCCAACTGATGCCTCCGAGTAACTTTGACTTGGGCTTTATGGGCACTGCAACTAGCTGAGCAGATCGACACTTTTTTTCTTTTTTTCTTTTTTCCTTTTTGGTTACTTGATGCACCTCAGTCTGAAATTTGAACCCTATAATATAGGTGATTTTAACTTTTAACATATGTTATCAGATTCCTCTATTAATAAACGGACAGCCAAAAAAACATTGTTTTAGGGGCATCTGGGTGACTCAGTCTGTTAAGCATCTGCCTTTAGCTCAGGTCTTGATCCCAAGGTCCTGGGATTGAGTTTCCTGTTAGGCTCTTGCCTCAATGGGAGCCTGTTTCTCCCTTTCCCTGCTGCTCTCCTGCTCGTACTCACTCACTCTCTGTCAAAAAAATCAGTAAAATCTTTAAAAAAATAAAAACATTAGTTAATTTTAAATTACATTAAAATGATTAGATAATCAGAATCATGACAAATTTCTGCCAAAAATTAATGTCTGCTTTAAAACTTTTTTTTGTGCCATGCTTTTTCCAAATACAGAAGTACTAATTTATGCTAAAGTTTTGATGTTCCTTTGTAGTCTTGTAATAATTTTAATATTCTTACTTGTTAATTACTTATAGAATGATCCAGTTCTCTTACAGCCACAGTAACAATTGTCACAGAACGATGAGATTTCAATATCGTAAAACCAAATGTTGTTCAAAAGCAATTCGTTATAGGCTGTGGGTCATTCTCCCTGATGGAACAATCTTGCTTTTTCTTCTTTTTTAAAATAATATGGGCTTGCCAGTGCCTGGGTGGCTCAGTCGTTAAGCATCTGCCTTCAGCTCAGGTCATGATCCCAGGGTGGAGAGCCCCACATCGGGGGCTTCCTGCTCAGCAGGGAGTCTGCTTCTCCCTCTCCTTCTGTTGCTCCCCCTGCTTGTGCTCCTTTGCTCTCTTTCTGTCAAATAAATAAATAAAATATTAAAAAGGAAACAATAATGTGGGCTTACCAAAATAATAACTTCTAATATTTGCAGTGCATTTTATATGTGTCAGGTGTTTTATTTCATTTAATCATGCCAACGACTTCCTGCAGTTGATTCCATTATTATTTTTTATAAGATTTCACAGCTAGCAGGAGGGAAACTTGAACTCTGAGGACTCTGGAGTTCTTGCTTACCCACTGGACCTGTGAAGAGGCAGGTCCCCTATAATGAGATTCCATAGTGGGAACGTGGACTTTAGTTTCTTTGGATCTCAGAGCTGTCAGTAGGGAGGGGTATTTATATCCTGATTTATTCATGTGAAATGAAAACTTATGATCTTGTTTTATTTGCAGAACTATGGAGATGGGACTCCCTATGACCACATGACCAGCAGGGACCTTGGGTCACATGACAATCTCTCTCCACCTTTTGTCAATTCCAGAATACAAAGTAAGACCAATTTTAAATTAACATGTACTTTTCGAATGCTGATATTTTACTGTAGAAAGGGGAGAATACGGTCCAGACAGAGGATCTGTTTTTAGGGACTTGGATATTTATCTAGTTCACTCTCGTAATTTTAAGTTGCAGAAAAGTATTCACAGTTCATGCTTGGGAATTGCACATAAAGGACTACGTTTTAGAACTATGTGGAATTACAGGATTTCAGTGATATTGAATTGCCTTGAAAGTTTTGTCTTCCTTAGGTAGGTTCCTTAGGTTTCTCAATTTCAGCGTTGCTCTACTTGTTTTCTGATTTAAAGATGATAAAGTCAAAGTGGTGAATATTTACAATAAAAATATCTTTGGGCCTGTCTGATGGCAATGATATATAGTCTGGGATTATGGAAACCCCTTTAATAACAGGTTTAGATTGCTGAAATCTGAGTAGCGTATTCAAGTTGAATTATAAGCTCTGGTTGTGTATTTATCTTGGTGTGAGCTTTTTAGCGCGGATGGTCTAGGCAGACTGTATCTTACTTCACTGGAAGCAAGCTACACTTGAGATAGTTTGTGAGATTCGAACATGGTCTTCATACTGGCTTCTTTTGCACGTTTTTCTGTTTCGTTTACCCTGTAGGGATGTATGTCTAACAGCAGTAACCTGAGCAGTGAGCAATAGCAGGTTTCTTCAGTTTCAAGTGAAACAGTGATCTTTGTTCTAGTAAATGTGGGTTTTTTTCTTAAACAATATTAATCAATCTCTCAACTTGGTCAAATTCTGTTGCAAATCCATCAATAAATGAAGTTAAATTTCTTGGCAGAAGGCGTTGGACCATACTCCAAGAAAAACACACAGCCATAATTATATCACTCTGAAGCCATAATTGCAAATGCCTCTAAAGAATGTCCCTATTTTTAAGCCTTGGAAGCTTACTTGTTATTTAATGTATAGATCGTCCTTGAGTCTCAGTCATTTTTTCAAAAGTCACCATCAAATCCATCTAAAGGAATTTCAGGTATTTAACACAGAGTAGACAAAGCAGAGAAATACTAGCAACTTATTTAAGTGGGTGACATCATATGTTCGTCTCTTTAAATATCGTTCCAACTTTGAGAACCATGAAGTTGTGTTGAATCATTGGTTGTTCTTATACTTGTGTTCCTTTTTACTTTAAAATGATAAATTTCATATCTGTGCCCTAATTTTGTAGCTAAAGCCAGGTTCCTAGTTTTTTTAACCAATTGTTGAAAGGGAGGTGCAACAACTCTCCTATTTTAATCCAGATACAAAAGACTAGATATATTTGTCAACTTAGATTTTAAAGAACAACTTTGGACTCTTCAATGACAATAGTACTAATGATAAATTCCAAAACCTTGCTTCTCCAGTCATCCTTGCTCAATTTCATAAACTAGAATAAAAGAATAACTTGAAAATAATCATCTTGGGAAGTAGTGCTTCAACAGCATATTAAAGAACTCCCTTGGAAGATTTTAAAACTGTCCTCTGATGAGTGAAAGTAAAATAGAATAAATGAATCGCCACTCATATTTAAAAGCTTATGTTAGGTAAATGATAAAAAGTTTTCCTCAATAACAACTTGATAAATCAGTATCCCGTAATATGCCAGGCAATACAAAGATATTAAATATTTGTTCTTGTTCATCTGTCCTCATGGGCAACTGTTTTACCAGCCAAATTTGTTTTCCCCTCCAAATAGTATTTAACATATACGTGGGCTGAGAGCCTGGAGTGAGAGCCGAGAAGCTGACTCTTTTCACTTAGTTGTTGTTTAAGCTGAAAGTCCATGTCAGCTGTGTTCTTTTATCCCGTCTGCCCTCCTTCCCATTAAACTCTTAAATATGGAGGCCAAGACAGTCTCCTGCATTGTGATAGGAAATGCTACTATGTCCGGGAGGCTCCCACCCACTGTTCCCCATGAAAGGACTTCTCTGTTAGATAAGCTGTCTGGTCTGAAACATGGCTCTTTATTGTTTACAAACTGCTACATTTTCCACCTCAAGCAGATTTTTGCACAGAATAGATTTGTGCTGGGGCTAAATGGTTTATCTGACATTAATGGCACAGTGTCAGACTGGGGTCAGGCAAGTTGCCTTCAGAGCAAGAGGGCATGGCGCAGTCTGCAAAAAAAGGAAAAAAGACATTTAAACAACTACGAAATACCTTGCATTTTTAGTTTGGAAAAGAATTTAAAAACATTTTTAGAGGACTGCCTATGAAGCCACATTAACTCTTGCCATCCCTGTCATTTCTCACATCCCAAGCGCCTTCTGGATCGGCTTTGACTGTCTCAGGGCTAGATTAGGGGAACAAAGATTCTCATTGATTTTTGCCCAAGCTGCTGTTTATTTAAAATAAAACCACAGTCGAGATGGGCCATGTTTGGTGTTTATGCCGTGCTTTTGCAAAGAGAAGATAGGTTGCTTTCCAGAAATTAAAGACAACCGATTTACAAATGGAGACGAAGATAAAATAAGATCCATTAGTGTAGCCAACAGTTTGAACTCACGGAATACATGGTCTACTCTGAACTGTTCTTTGTGTCCAAATCCATATTTGGTGTCATGGTCCTTGTGGAAGTTTTCATTCTACCAAAGAAGGCATTAGACTTCACTGGAAGTTTTTGACAATAGGCAATACCTGCTTTCAGAATCTTTAGTTTTCATTAAAACTACAAAGGATTTCTTTACATGTCAGAGATTTAATTCTGCTGTGATGTCATATTAGGGTAAAAACCATAGCATAAGAAATAAACCAGCCACTTTATTGGACCAGATTCTCTGTTGTCAAATCAATCAAGCCTGTGACTGAATTAGGCGTCTGCTACAGAAACAAATGACACTAATTTTACAGGAAAGAGTTATTAACTGCAGATGACCTGACTTTTTTTTTTAAATAAACTGTTTATTTAGTGATGTTTTATTTTATTGCAAGGACAGAAAAATGTAATGAGCTGCTCCCTCCTTTTGGGAGTGATTATTATATATTTTGTTCTTAATGGCAATACACTATTTTGGAAATGAGGCAGGCGTGGCTAACATTGGCTCGTAGACTCTTAAGCAACAAAGCCCTTTATTACAACACTGAACTTTCTGATTTCACAGGCATGGGTTTGTGTAAATATTCTAGTTTTTGTGTTATAATACTTAGGTTTGGCATCAAAATGCCCAAACTCAACTTATTTGTGTATCTCCTTCTTGCGGAATGATATATAATTTATAAGAGTAATAGAATATCTCCATTAATTTATCCTTTAAGCCTGCATATCGGAATGTAATATCCTATTTGATAGTTTATGACTCCCTAAACTAAACAAATGAACACATGAATACAAGCACACTCGCATGCTCGCATGGGTGTGTGTGTGCACGTGCACACAACCATTCTGCTAGAATTAATGACCCCTCTCTGTTTATAAGGCTGAAGTACTTCTTCCATTCCTGTCTGTAGTTATAGTTGCCATACAAAGTTTTGGAAGCTGATCTTGTGTAAATTTTTTAAAGGAAAACATGACTAAAATTAACAACAAAGCCAGCCCCTAATTTAAAATAAGTATGCATGACATTTTTTCCTTCTCCTGTGGGGGTGACTTGGGGGGTCGAGAGACTCGTGCAGTGAGGCATCTCACTCACTGCCTGCACTGACCAATTCATACATGTACTCTCTTTTAAAAATGTTATTTATTTTTTTGTTGAGGTGTAATTGACAGATGACATTATATTAGTTTCAGGTGTACAGCAAAGTGATCCAATATTTGTGTATTCTACTCTTTTACCTGACATTTTCTGAATCCTCAATCACTGCTTTCATTGGGCAGAGACAAGCAAGCCCGTTTGCATTTTTACTTCTTTGAAATGCCATGTCCCATTTCACATCTGGAAAAAACAAATCGCTTTTTTCTTTGTGACTACTTATGGTTATTAATGATAAAAATGCACACTTGATCTGTTGGAAACTTGTTCGCTGCAGTTTTTAAACAGTTTGAGTAAACCTTTACATGTGGTCAGTGAGTAGCTTTTAGAATATGCTGATGGGACAGAGGGGCCATGGGCCTGAGTCTTGTGTTTTTAAGAGGATTATACGCTATGGAATAGTTTGAAAACACTGACAAGAGCTATATGCGAAGAGTAGGGATTTTTTAACATTCCTGTCTCCGCTTGTTTTCTTGCAGGCATTGAACTTTTGTAGGTAATTGTCCAAATGGTTTCACAATGGGAAACAATATATTTTCTAGCTAAAACTTTTTGATCCGAGGAAGAACCTAAGCATGCATTTTCCTTCTATTGTTCCAGAGCCTTAATTGAAAACCAGATTGTTTGAGTGAGCAACTTGCCAGTAAGATTATAGACATGCATCGATAACTGAAGGATGTGAGAAATGATCCTTTTGTACAGTCGGGTGCAGCTTAGTTCAACATCAGCTGCTGTGTTTTTATCAGCCCCGTTGTGAATGGTTCGGTTTCCTTATTGTGGTGTTTGGTTCTAGTCCCACTAACGGTACACCCCTGGTGCCCTAAATAATTTCCCACCGTAGAGTAACTGGTTTCTAAACTAGCTCAGTGGAACATTTTACTGCAGGATTAGATCGGGGTTTCAGGCAGAACTGAAGAAAGCTGCTGGCTTATAGGATGACCTTTGAATGTCATCTGGGTTAGCGGTTGATATTTTGATTTGGTTACTCTGGTCATATTGTGACAGCTGCTAGCTCATTATAATTCGGTTCCACAGCTCCGTTTGCCTAGCAGGAATATTTAGGTTTGTATTACTTCAAAGTGTTTATGACTACCCTGAGTTTAGCCCAGCATAAAGGTGAAGTGTTGTGAGTGTTTTCAAATCCCAGTGGCGGAGGCCAGTGGCACAGTCTTCCTGTAAAATGGCGAAATGTGAGTAAATGCTAATATAGGGAGTTTTCCTTTTCATTGTAAAACTGGAAATAAACCTAAATGAAGAGGCTCTTACTAGGAAAACTGTTTTGAAAACCTTAATGTACAATAACCACAAAGAGGCATAGTTTTTATCAAAAGCGTGGGTAAGATTCAACTTGTCGTCTTTGTCAGATGTTTCTCTCCACGCAGGAGTTTAAGTATTTGAAAACCAAAACAAAAACACTAACAAAAGCAAAACCTGTACAGCGATGCCAAATGTTTGATTTTCTAAAGTGCCAGAGGTAAGATAATATTTTAGTAACTTCATGAAAATGGAATTGTGACTATGGATGTCAGCTCTAAACGTTTTAGTTCACTTTCAGATTGTTCTGAAGTTGTATAGTGATGGCGGGCTGCTTGCACCTTCATTGGTTAGGGACGTCTGTGTATTCTCAGTGTCTTCTTTTTTTAATGACACTTTCTTTTTTTTTTTTTTTTTTTTTTTTTTTTGCTTGAGGTTATCTTGATATCATCTGTTATCTATTGGACTGATAATGTGGTAGCAAGCAATTACCGAGAGAAGAAACATTTAACTGTGGTGTTATTTTTTGTTTGCTTTCTTTGTTCAGGAGTATTTTGTTGTTTGAAGATGTTAACTTAAAATGTCTTCCCCACGTATTAACAAATAAGACTATTTTAAGTGTCTTCCCAAGTCATACTGTTAATCCTGATTTTGAGCTAAGGCTGGGAGCCAGGGAACTTCCTTTTCTCCTCTCTGCTTTGTTGCAACCGTGGTTGGCTCTTCAGGTCAGGTGTTTTCACATCTCCTCACGGAGGGTGGAACAGACCTTTAGATGATCTCTGAGGTAATTTTCTCATCTAATGGTCCATTGATCTTTTAGGTATGCCATTTTACCCTTCTGCTATATTTTATCTTTAGAGATGTTTTATCGTTATTTCTAATCCATTCATCTCTATTTTATGATACCTTCAAGTAACTTTGCTAGTGATATGTTTTCCAAATGTTATTCTCTAAAGCCTGATTCAAATGGATGTTTCTTTTCTACCTCAGCTCATTCCATATCTATAGTTAAGGGATTGGATTGATTGAGAATAAAATAATAACTCATTAAGCTACACCACCAGGAGAAAAGCGTTACACATGAGCCAATGCCTGGCTTAGAGTTGTAGGACCTCAATAGATTACTGTTGAGTGGTTTCATTTGTGAATAAATCAGGAAATAAGATATAGAGGGTTTAAGTCCTGAATGAAAAGCCCATAAATTAAAATCAGGCCTACATGCATCTCACTGTTTCAGGAAGAAAACCTTCAACCAGAGGCAGTTTAAGAGAAATTCATTCTATAGTACTATATCCTTGACTGCAGAATATTCTAATGTCAGGGAGCAGATCACATTACAGTGTGGTAGATTCAGTTTTCACCAAACATACCACAAAATATTTTGTTTATAAAATATAAGTAATGTCATTCTGTTTTTGAAAGGTTACGGAACGAAGTTAAGTATTTTCAGTTTTTAGATAGGAAAACTTATTTCTTCTTGTCCAGTCCATAAAAATGTCTGTCTGTCTTTCATTGGCCTTGCTTCCTTTCCACTCAGCCATTTACCATAAGCTATACTGTAATGAATGCTGTGATAATCAAATACTTTCATAGTCGGGTTTCATGAAATTTAGAAGAACTGATAGCAAAAAAACATTCTTTGAAAACTATAGCCAACAGAAAAGTGTAGCACTTCTAAATACCAGAGGAAGATTTCTCACATAAAAAGTTATGGACTCTAAAAGAAAATACATCATCTTAGAGTTAAATAAAAGTAAAAAGTAGTTTGTATTGGGGATGAAGGCTTTTTCTTAGGAGAAATGGAAAATGTGACTAACGGCTCTTAAGAAGAATTTTTCTTCTACTACAATCTACTAGAAGTCTGGTGGTGGGTTGTTGCTAAAATTGGTTTTCAGCTCATCGATAGCTGGGCAGGTGTCTGTGGATTCCTCTGTGCTTTCCCTCATTGTCTCAAGATGACTGTCACAGATTTAGACGTCAAGTATGGGTCTGATGCAGCAAGAAGCAGGGAAAAGGGAGTCTGGCATTGTGATTGCCTGCTCCCCTACACTCATGGCCACCTCTGGCTACAAAGTTTGGGTGAGGGTGGGGAGGTAAGTACATATCAGCTCCTCCAGCCTACTTGATGGAAAGAGACAAGAGAGAAGGAAGTTGGGAATGCCTGTCAGGCTTGATGACTTACAGGGTTTTATTTAGTTTCTTCTCAGAAAAAAATATGTAATTTTTAACTTCACAGTCTGGAAAATTAAGAACAAGGCTGAAACTTTGATGTAATAAGGATATGTAGTAGGAAATGGGCCTCAACTCTAAATTCCGGTCAGCAAGTTAGACAAAGGGACAAAGAGAAAGAAAACAAGGTAGTTGAAATGAGGGAGGTGGAGGAAGTACAGTTGGGAGAGTCGCCCACGGGATGATGTCCGAGGCATGCTGTTCTCACTTCATCTCTGAGGCTCTGAGGCTTGTGCCTTCATTGTCCTCATCCTTTGGGCGAAGCAGTACCCAGCCAGAGTCAACCGTCTATGTGTATGCATCACCCACAACCTTGTCTTTGAGGTCTCTGGCTTGGGTTCCTGCTCCTCTGCAGAGCACCCTGATTGTGCAGCAGACCCTTCGCTCCAGCCATCAGCCTCTTCCACAGTCCCATCAGTGTCCCTACAACAGCCATTCAGAGAAGGCCGGAGTCACAGGATCCTGGGACACGCCATGACAAATGCCAGGCAGAGACCTTCTCCCTGCCCGGCTGGCTGCCCAACCGTCTCCTGTCTGCTTATCTCCAACACCCTGCTGTGTCACCGTGAAGCACTCAGACAAGAATGCCCCTTGCCCAGGGCAAAAAACACCTCTCTCTTTTATTTTAGTTTGTATACAATTGTATTTGTTGATCTTTAACGTGGAGGATTAAGTGCAGCCAAAGACATTTAGTTTTAGTGAACATGCCAAGACTGCGTGAGTTTGTGGTGAGCGCTGGATTCAGTTCTTGGCCAGAAGCTTCCCACCCTTTTGAACACGATAATGGCATGAATCAGGCTGGTGAGAAAACAGGCGGGGTGAAGGACCATGTATCTTTAAGGGGAAGCTGGATGTGACATAAACAGTGCTGTTTTAATTGAGTGGTCAGAGTTTTCTTTCAGTTTCTCATTGGAAAGATGGCTTCTTGGAATTTTGCCTAGGGTTGATATTTAAAAGATGGCTGTGACAGCATTTACCAGTAACCTACTTCTTGACTGGATCCTTGAGTCAGGGCTATTAAACACTTGGAGTTTTTCAAACCTTCCCTGCCTCTTGGCTCCAAGAGAAACATCAGTACCGTTGCAGGGTCTCAGTAATGTCCATGAAAGCTGTGTGTCTACCTTCAGTGCCATATGGATCGTCAGTAAAAAGGAGCCTATGTGCTTGTTTACATTATCACCTTCTTTAGGACCACAGCAGCAAAGAAAACTCAGTTTTAAGCATGCAAGTCTTGAGAGGCAATGTGGAATAGTAGACTAGGCCAGGAGTCAGGGCAGCCTTGGTCTTGACTGTTCTACATCCTGGTGCTCGGACTTTGGATACGGTTCTTAGGATCCCCACCTTTCTCACTTCTGTGAGTAATGCCTATCATACCTATCCCCCCCCAGAATCGCCGCGAACAGTGCAGTGAAGTGACACACGTTGGAACAGCTGCTCTCTGATTGTTATCTTACGCATTGGAAGCCTACACATTGGTACTCTGTCACTTCTGTCTGCAATTAATTGAAAACTGTATAGATGTTGGGTCTTGGGAGCTAGCAGCTCTAAGACAACTTTACCTTCTGAGGAGGTTGGAACAGAAGGCAAGAGAGGTGGAGATAGTCTAGAATGCTTGGTTCTCTAAACATCAAGACCAAGATGGAAAGATTTATTTTTTAGCCAATTCACCAAAACAGTAAACCTCTAAAATAAGTTCCTCTTTTGGGACAACTTTGTTGAATTCAGATATGCCCCTTGTGAGATATTTGCCTCCAGCCATTTGTCTCTCCAACTTTAATATTCTCAAGTTTCGTTGTTACACATGGCTAAAAGCACCTTGGTATGGCATTTGAATGGTGAGGTTAGCGGGCCCGCTGGCAAGTTGAGATTTCTTTGCCTGCATCGTAGGCCATCTGAATAATGAGCAACTGCTAGGTAGGTTGCTTTTCATTATGGAGATACTTTACACGGACTTTCCACATTCTCAGGAATGTGTTAGAGACAGTCCTCGTCCACCTCAGTTTGTTCTTCTACAGAGAAGCTTAGCATAGGATGTTGCTCTGAATGTGATTATTCTCTGGTTTTCTTCATTTCAAAGGATTTCTGGGTCCTTCCTATGGAACTGTGTATTATTCTTGAATAGAAAGAGTTAGTGAGTGGATCTCATTTTGTTTCTTTTGCAGAATATCAGTCCTAAGGATCACCAGTTGCAAGATGTAGGGAGCATGGATTGGTATTAAATTAAATTTATTCCTAAGTACGTAATAGACACGACCCAAACACTTCTTATCTCCTTGATGATTGTTTATTAATCACTTCTCAGTTCCTTGACACATGCTTATTAATAAGAAAAGCTATAAGGAAGCTTCATTTTAAGTTGGTGTAAAATATAGTTGGCGATATTGTTTATGTATAAAAGGGAACATTGCGAGCTTTCCCATAGGTTGAAAATCCCACTAAAGCCCGAAGAGTGGGGAAATGGAGGATGGTAAGCCGAGCAGGGATTGTTTTCAGCAGGGCATTGGTTGGACGGCCAGCTTGCTCCTCTCCAGTTGTGTGACCTTGGGCCATCTTTACTGTTCTGATGGAATTTCTCATCAGAGGCCTAGCTCTGTGTTTAAATGAAGTAACATGAAAAGCACCTGGCACTTAAATTCAGTTACTGTGAACTATTATTCCACCTACTTTTAAATTTTATCTAGGTGGTTTTTCTGTTTCTTGGGTCTGAGCAGCTTGGCAAAAGTGATATGCAAACTCGAGAATCATGTCGTGAATTTTGGCAGAATGTGGAAGTGATTAATTAAATACTACCCCCTCATGGGCCATATTCTAGCTGAATGAAAATACAAAGTGTGCGGTGTCTGATAATGTTTGGTGGAGAAGGAAGAGACAAAAGAAGAGAAGGATGAGAAAGAAAGAGACACATAAAAATCTAGTTTTAGAGCACCTGGAACACACAGTAAGAGTTTGTAACCTTGTACTAGCAGCATTGCTGTGGCCAAGTCTCTGAAGTGACAAGGTTCCTCACTGCTCTTGCCTTTTCCTCACCTTGACTATTCAGACCAAGCTGTATTAACAGTTCAGGAGCCAGATCTGACTGCTTCACATGCAAGCCTAAACTCTTTATGTGTAACTGATTGTACTTAATTGGGCAATACCAGATCATGGAGGGAAATTTATTAGCGACCCCGTCTCCTTCAGAACTTTCAGAGTGATTGGAAGTGAGCCTAGTATCCATATTTTTTGGAAACTTTAAACACTGGTCTCCTTGGAGGGATTAAATTCAAGCTCTATATTGTGTGTGTCTCTTTTTGTGTATGTGCATGTGCGTTTCTACTGCCTAGTTTCCCTTTCCTTTATTTATTGATGGTCTCACAAATATTATTTGGAACTTGAGATGCCCTGAACAAAATATTTTAACTAGCATGGCAGACTACTTAAACAGTGGTGGACAAACCTCTGTTAGTCATCTAGTGAGTCGTTATGGGAAAATACAAAATAGTCGTTTGCTGGATAATAATCTTTTGGTGATCTTGGAAGTAAGCCATTTTTCATTTTAACCTTGGTTTCCTTATTTTCGTTATTGGCCCGATTCATGGAGGTGCGGTCAGGGGGGAAGATCTCTCTGTAATCTCTTGTTACCTCAAAATAAAAATGTGCTAAATCTATATCCTTTTAGCGATTGCATTTTCCATTCACCAAAAAGTCCTCTTTGTAGTTTTGAACACCGAGTTGGAAATAGAACAAAAGAAAGCAGCCTGGCTCACAATCTTTTAAAGGCATTTTAATAGTTAATGAGATTTTGCCCCATACTCTCATGAGTTTCATTTAGTTCTGAAATAAAAATTTACGGCTGTTCTCTCAGCTGAGCTGATACTGGTTTAAGAGTGGAATTGAGTTCACACCTGCTCTAACATAAAAAGAAGCCTCTCTGCGACTTCTTTAAAATATTCGCGGCGCAGAGCAAGAGAACTCAGTATCCCTACAATTACCACCACATGGTAATGTTCTTTGCAAACACTAGGGAAACTGCTTCTGAACTAGTTCTGACTTACTGATAGTGACCGTGGCTTTGGGAAAGCTGTTGCTTTGTGTGGGCAGTAGGTCTACGTGAACCCTGTAAAGTATACATAAGGGAAAATCGGCATTTGCTAGGCCATTTGGCTGTTCAAGACATGGTCTGTTAGGCAGGCAGAGTACAATGGCTTTTCTGAGTGCTTGAGTTGAGGGGTAGGATGTGTAAAGTACTGTGCACTTGGGTGGATAATTAATAATAGTGTAGCCTTGTAAGTTTGTGATATAATATATAAATTTCAGTACCTATTAAAGTTTTATCAGAACAGGTCATGTTTCCTTATTAGGAGGGAGTATTCGTCCATGTAGAAAAATAAAATGCTCTTGGTTCATGTGAAAATCTTAATGACCAAAGAAGGGCTGATTTTTATATCAAATGCTGTTTTCCCCAATCAGTGTGATCAGGCAATATATCTGAGTGGTTGAACTTAAATAGCATTCCTATATAATAAATAAATACTGTTTTATATGAGTTTGACTGTAGATAACAAGACAGTGATTAGAAAAAAATATTTTGGCTCATTCTAATATTTAGAGGCTGTTGACTTATAAAAGAAGCTGCCCCCCCCCACCTGATCCCTTTGCAAAACACTGGGGTTGTTCATTTTATAACTTCTTCACAGGTAAATATTCATAGAAAGAGCCTTTTCCAGGGGCTAAGTTGGAAGGGGGATTGAAGAGAGAGTGTGGATCCGGAGTTCAGTCTTTGGCTTGGTTTAACCACAAGCAGTTTTGCACCGCAGGTCTTAGCTGTCTTAATTTTCAGATGGAGAGGAAGTGCTCCCCTATTGCAGTGAGGAAAAGGGCAAATTACATATTTTTGAAAGCAAACTGGAATATCTTACTTACTGTTTTAAGAGTTTGATTGGCTTCTCGGTAAATAAAATTAATGTGTTATCAGTATGTCTGCAATCATATGGTCGTCAGTATATATATTCCCTTTACTATCTATATAAATTACATTTGTACTAGAAGCCAGCCAAACTGATAGACTTCAGTACTCAAATTAGTCTTTGGTTCATTCATTGAATTTAATCTAACAAATCTCTGTGAAAAGTCTGTGCCATACAGGCCTTGTGTTAGGTACTAACTATGTAGTGATATGCCACTTTTCTTGCCTCCAGTGTAGCTCATAAGTTGAAGGAAGGAATGAGGGTGGTATCAGACAGTTATACATCAGGACATTTGGGAAATAATCATGTTTATGTAGGGTGCTATTGGGTTATCTGTCTAACTCTCAGCAACTGTCAGATTCCTCATAACAATAACTAAAATGTTTTGGTGCTCTCACTAAAACTCTTTGCTAGGCATTGCCATTCCCATTTCACAGGGAGAGTGGGAGGCAGCTGAGGGTCAGCGAGAGGAGGCTGCCTGTCCGGTGTCAGCGGCAGGGCCCAGATTTGAAGCTGTAGCTGCTGAACGCCTCCCTGCCCTGCTTGTTCTTGCCTACCCTGCACTGCCTCACTTGAGAATATGGAGAGAATTCCCTCAAGTGCAATACCAGTTAAGCGTGTGCTCAGCTGCAACTAATAGAAGACCTGACAGTAGTAGGTTACTCAAGTAAGGATGGCGTTCTTCCTCGCTGAAGAGGGTGTCTGGAGGTAGGAGGTTGCTTGTATCGATTCAGCAAAGCAGTGTTGCCATCTTTTTCTTTCTTAGCATGTTGATGTTCATGCTTGAGCTTTTTCTCTCATCTTGCATTTTTTCAGGATGGCTGCTGAGCCCCAGACAACAGAGTTCACAATAGGGAGCTGGAAAGACAGAGATTAGAGTAGCATCTCACTCCCTTATCTATCCTATTCCACTGGGGAGAAAAAAGCATGCCCAGATGACCTTGAGCAGACTTCTGTTCACGATGGTTTGGCCAAATCTGAGTAGGTATCTACTTGTAGCTGCAAGGGAATCCGGGAAAGTGAACTTTCTCAGTGTCTGCTGGCTCTCTGAATTGAGGCAGCCAAGAGAGAGGGATGTGGGGATGGTCACTGGATGAGTCCATATAAATTCCATTACGTGATAAGTGATAATGTGTGAGAGTTGCTTGTGCTGAAGTGTGGGAGCGAGAGGATGTTACAGGGAGCTGGAACTGAGGGGGCACAGAGGAAGGGATGACGGGGAAAGTGGGATTAGAATCCTGGCCCCAGAAAAATGGGTAGGTGGAAGGAGGTGGGTTTTCATTGAAGCATGTGGCAAGCTACTCAAGGACTAATTTTAAATAGTGGGATAACACGATCCGATTTATGGTTTAAGACAGTCACTCTAGCAACAGTGTGGATAGGAGGCAATAGGAGAGGCAGGGAGATTACTCGGGAGGTGACGAAAGCAATTCCAAGAGGAAACAATGAGAAATTAAACCGAATCAGGAACAGTGGGGATGAAGCGGAGGATATAGATTTGAGTGCTATAAACTGAAGGAAGCCGTTGGAGTTGGTAACCGATGGATAAGGGAGGGGCTGTCCTTGGCTTCTTGGCCTTGTTCTGGCTTGGGCCACCTGGTAAATGGTGATGCCATTCATTAAGATGCGTTAATATGAGAGGAGAACTTAGATTATGGGAGACTAAAAGTAAATTCTGTTTGGGACATTATGAATTTTTGAGCTGTCTGTGGGTAGATTGATTTGTGGTTCTGGGCTAGGATTGCAGATTTGGCATTCAGTATTCCATATTTGGTAGTTGAAGTCATGGGAATGGATAAATTACCAGAGAGAGAAAAGTGAACCTATTTTCTGGTTAATCATTTTGCTCTCTAAAAATCTTAAGCTGAA
The DNA here is from genome assembly GCA_004023965.1 of Spilogale gracilis. Classification (NCBI taxonomy): domain Eukaryota; kingdom Metazoa; phylum Chordata; class Mammalia; order Carnivora; family Mephitidae; genus Spilogale; species Spilogale gracilis. The sequence continues at coordinate 51,642 of PITA01005504.1, read as the reverse complement.
GGCAAAATAAATAAATAAATTAATTAATTAAAAAAAAAAGTGCTTCTACTTCATCTTTTCCTCTCTACAAATTTGGTATCTTTAAGAAAACTGGATAATTCTTGATTTGATCAAAAATCATTTTCAGTGTTCTATTTAATCACTCATCCCTCACATACTATTTTGAAATTCTTTGTTCTTTTTTCCTTTCCTTTCTTCCTTTCTTTTTCCTTCCTCTCTCCTTCCTTCTCTTCTTTCACTAAGATAGGATAGAATGAAGCTCTTATTTCAGAGCATTGCTGGATCCATCATTTGGGGAAGATATCATAGATTCTTAACAGTGGAATGTGACTTAGAGCTCTTCTTACGTTCTTTCTGATTTACATCTACTCCCCTCCCAACATAGGAATCCTTCTAGATTAGGCCCTAGCAAAACCTTTAGCATAGAGATGACATTATGACTAATATATGAATGAAAGGATCACCAACGGGCACTCGTTCCTCTGCTGGGGCTTCATTGCATTGGAGAAGTCACTACTGACAAGGTAATTCATTGCATTGTGACAGCTCTGACTTTCAGAAAGTTCTCAGTAGTGTTGCTGTCAACCTGGGGTACCAGCTTCTACCTTTGAAGTTACCTGGGATTGTGTATTGTCTCTCCTTCCACACGTGTTTCTCAGGAGGATAATCCTCACTTACCTCAAAAGTGTCATTGGAAGGCGTTTAGCATATCATACAACATGGTTTAACTCCGTCTCGTAGTCCTGGTCACTGCCCTCTGCGTGTGTTCTGGTGATCTCGCTCTCCCAATGGGAATGCCGATCTTAATATTCCAGATCTGGTTTAATCAGTAGTGGGTCTGTTTTCACTGTCCATATTAATGCAGCCTAAGTTTAAACACCTGTGTTTTAACATTGACTGAAAATTGAGCTTGCCGTCCACTAAAATCATTGTTTCTGATATTAATTGCTTTATAAACAGGCCTTCCACATCCCTGTGTAGAATGGGACTTTGTATCTATTCTTACTAGATTTCCCCTCATTGGTCTTGCTCTGCAAATGTGCCAAGTCCATCCTTTGGCATTGGGCACTCGGGTTTATATCCTGACTCTACTCTTTCCATTAGTTTCCTCACTTGTGTATTGAAGGTAGTGATGAAATCCAGCTGTTTGGATGGCTGGGTGAAATCAATGAGGCAGTGCATGTGCAGCGTATAGAGCAGTGCTTACAACAGGGAAGCTCTCGGTGAGTGGTCGCCATTCCTATTGCAGTGGTGTGGGGAGTGACTGGGGGCCATTTCTGTAACTGTGAACCCTTTTCTTTACTGTCAACATTCTACTGGAGAGGAATCTTTGTTTAAATTAATTTATTTTTTAAATTTAAATTCAGTTAATCAACATATAATATATGATTAGTTTCAGAGGTAGAGGTCAGTGATTCATCAGCCTTATGTAATAACCAGTGCTCATTACATCACGAGGAATCTTAAGACACATGTCTTTTCAGTGACCAATGGAAGAAGCAAATCCGGTTCTTGATTTTGAGTTGTGTAATTAATTTACCAGGAAATACATAGGATATGATTATGAATAGTGTTGCTATGGGTTGCTGGTTATTAATTGGCTACTTTATTGGGCCTTTCGAGAAAAGAACTAAAAAACCAAAAAAATAACAAAAATCTTAAATTACCTGGACAAAAGTGCTAGGTGTCCTTCATCTACGCCTAATTTTAGGACAGGAAACAGACAAGGTAAGCCAGATGTTACTAAATTAGAGGTGCTGAAGGTTATATGAAAATTTGGATTAACACTGAAGCTCCATTGAGGAGGAATTATTTTCTTTATAAGGGGTTTGCCAGAGGATGCCCTTAAATTTAGACTATGAAAACTAGACTCCTGACAACTTGTCAGAAACATAGTTCTTATGATACACAAGATCCCTTGAGAGCCATGTGGGATATCCTAGGAAGTTTTAGAACAGGGTCCTACTATAGGACATTAACCTGATAGCTAGGCATACTCAAAGAGAGTGAGTGGAATAGCATTCAGCAACCTGTTTTATAACGAGCAATAGGACCTCAGTGCAGGTCTAGGTTGACCCAAGCAAGGTTAGGTCACTGTGACTTCTTGTCATAATAAATGTCACAATGGTGACGAGTCATCAGGGACATCAGTACACTATTTGCAGTAGTAGACTTCTTTCTGGAAAAATCATTCTTTGACGTCTTCTGTTTAGACATAGCCGTGGTACATTAAAAAAGTCAACCCATCTTGATTCATCAGACCAGGTGTACATCTAACTTCTGTAGACTCACACCACAGGAGTCCTCCCATGCATCTGACTTTGTTCTGGTCGTTTCCTTTTGTGTGGATTTTGATCTGGTGCCACTGGGAGAGGGAAGCCAGCCATTTGAGAGTGAAACTTTCAGATTGCATTGTATCCAATGTAAGATCTGAGAGGTGCTTTATTAATGAGGAAACATTCAAATTTTTCTGTAGCTTTTAAAAAATCCTCATGAATTCCAGCATGTTAGTTTTGCACTGGTATCTGTTGCCAGTGCTGTGTCTCAGAAGAGCCAAGCCTTGTGGCTATCACGCCTCCGAAATTGACAGGGCTGTAGAATTTATTCAACCACTACCCTTTTCTAGACCAAAGTAAGATTATATTTTTCACTTTTATAGATAGAAAAATTAAGGTGTTTAAAATAAAACCCACTTCCCCTTTTCTTTATTTTTCAGATAATCTGTAGCTTTTGCTTATTGCTTTTTTGTAGAGCTGCTTTGTTTTAAAAACCAAATTGAAGACCAACTTGATTCTGCCTGCAGAGCAAAGCTCTCTGCCTGTTTAGAAAATCTGGATGGTTAAATTGGAAGCACGTTCTGCACATGGTTTAGCAGTTAGTAGCCTGGAAAATGACCCAATAGCCAAGATAGTTTTTTTTAATCTTCATTGTAAGTGCTTGTTTAAAGTTTAAGCCTGTAATTGACTATTTTGCACATTGTTCATTGTTAATTCTTTTCAGGCTATTATAGTTTGTAAATACATTGCCTGCTAAGTTGTGTCAGTGGAAGAACATCAGTGCTATAAGAAAATCCAGTTAAATGTGGTGCTTAAAAGCATTACCAATTAGATCAGATCGCCATGATTTCTTAGTGATCCTAGGAAAGTCACTTTCTGCATGTGCAAATTTTTATGTATTTAAAAAAGTAGGTCGATTTTTTTGTTTGTTTCTTTAAAGGGCAGCATATAAATTCGTACTATGCTATGTCCTGCTGAAAGAGTTTCTACTGATTGCTCGCTCTAATACTCAGTATTGCTCCCTTAGTCTGATCCACATTGGAGGGGCACAATCCTCCCGTTTTGTACTTTTATTGATTTTATTAGCTGATCTTTACCCGAGCTCAAGTTTTTCTATTTTGCATAATTTATATTTAAGAAATAATTTTTGATATGCATACCCCATATAACTTACTCTATTTAGATGGCCATGATAAACACTAATCAGAAGATCAGGGAGCTTACTGGTAGTCATTCTTTAATTTTTTAGTTTGGAAGGAATGGACATCACTTGAAATTACACGTACAAGCTAATACTGGCTGATATCTGAAGATTATAAAAATTGCAATAAAAAGAGAGTTAAATTCTGCCTATCAGGTAGTAAGGACCACTAGAATATTGGCATGATAGAGGATAACAGCGTTGATAAAATGTAATTTGTCTGTGTTTGATAAATAAAGTTTGGAGGGGAGGGCGCCTGGGTGGCTCAGTTGTTAAGCAGCTGCCTTTAGCTCAAGTCATGATCCCAGGGTCTATATTCTTTTTTTTTTTTTTTTAAGATCTTATTTATTTGACAGAAACACAACTAGAGAGGGAATACAAGCAGGGGGAGTGAGAGAGGGAGAAGCAGGCTTCCTGCCGAGCAGGGAGCCCCCCATGAGCCCCATGCGGGGCTTGATCCTAGGAGCCTGAGATCACGACCCGAGCCTAAGGCAGCCGCCTAACCACTGAGCCACCTAGACACCCCTTGATTAAGTTTTATGTGAAACAAAGGATATGATTAGAAGTGTAGAACTGGAGAATATTTTAAGAGCATGATGATAAGCCAGCTCTAGAGGCTGTAGCAAGTCTGTGGTCAAACTAGAGAAAAACAAGAAAGTGCGGGGAAGCTTGATTTGGTTATGCAAATTTGCGACACATGTAGGAGTTTGGACCTAATGGGTTGTTGCACTAGATTTAGTCATCAAATGATGCTTTTCATAGCAAATATTATCTGAGCCATTGATTTAAGCACTGAAAAATACCAAGTACATGTAGGCAGGACTGCAACCTCTCTGTCTCTTGAAACAAAATTTAACAGCCAGCCTTGAACTTTAGACCCGGCAAAACAGAATGAGAAAAAGAAGGGATAAATAGTGAAAGGAAAAGCACTGGGAGGGGCATGCATGTTGGGAGATGAGTACAGTCTGCAGATGCCCAAATGTTATGCTGGGTAAGAATAAACCCACCATAAGAATATTCCCTCTATCAGGCTAGCAGAATTGGAAACTGAAGAGCACATGGCAATTACGTATTAAGAAAGAGGCACAGTTGACATCGAGTGCTATAGAGGAAGAGAATGGCATGATTACAGGAAGATGTTAAGAATATCAAAAAATATCCCCAAATTAAGAGTGAAAAAGCAAGAAAGATTACCTATGAGATGATGATAAATAATAATGAGTTATTTCTGAAAGCACCTAACGAACAGGAGGTCTGAAGAGTGGATTGTAATCCCTGAAGAGTTGGAAAGGCTAATTTATTGACAGGCAGTGGAGATACTGCTAAAAGATAAATGAATTTTTCACCTCAGTGTTCACAAAAGAGGATGGGGAACAGAGGCCAGACACAGACCTAAATTTCCCAAGGGAGTGAAAAAATTCAAAAGAAATCAGGATCATGCCAAAACAGGTGATCAAGGGGTGAGAAGAAAAACTAATAAAACTTTAAAGCTAGCAGTGCTCACCCAAAAGCCTTGAAGAAAGTTGAGAGAATGAAGAAACAGCTGGGAAGGAGAGGAAAAAACAACTCACTGTGCTTCTTAGAGTGGTTGCAGATAATTTTGTGGATTTGTTTTTATCTAATTAATTCATAGGCTAGCCCCTTTGCAATTTACCTTTAAAGGGAACAGGCTAGTGTACTTAAATAACTTACCTTAAACAGCCTTTGAATGACCAAGGCATCTTTTCTGTGCCCCAAGTTCTCAGTCTAAGAGTTACTCCAGTATGCCCAGTGTTTAATGCTTATCAAGTATTTGTTAAGTGTTTATGAAGTCTTATGATTGTTTCCAGGGTATTTACTGAGTCACAAATTCAGCCAGTATTTGTTGGATACTTCTTTGTGCTAGGCCATGTGCTAGATCCTGAAAAGGCAAACATGCCCTTAGGGGTGTTTTTTAAGTGACTATGAATCATTTCCCTATGATATTTCCTTCTTTCTCCAAGATCATATATTTTAAAGATTTTATTTATTTATTTGAGAGAGAGAGAGAGAGAAAGAGAGAGAGCAAGCACATACAAGCGGGAAAGGCAGAAGGAGCGGGAGAGAGAGAATCCCAAGCAGACTCCTCATTCAGCGCAGAGCCGGACTTGGGGCTTGATCCTTGACCCCTGAGATCTTGACCGAGCAAAAACCAGGAGTCGGAAGCTCAACCAAATGAGTCACCCAGATGCCCTGCCCTTTGGGTTTTTGGAGTTACTTTTCCATCAGTCCTGTAAACAACCCTGCCTCCTGCCAAGTCAAGAAAGGCCATCGAGTTAACTTCGTTATCATTCTTGGCTTCTTGCTAGCAAATGTATGGATAAGGGCAACTTCTTTATTACTATGTCTGTTTGCCCTGCTGCCCTGAGTGTGGGAGCCTGCTTCCTCTCCCTTGTGCATACTTGGGGATATTTTTTTCCAAGCTCGCTTGTCTCCCAGCTCTAAACCAAACTTGGTGCTGGTTGATTCTCAGCAGCTGCCCCTGCATGTATGACTTCCCACGTGGGTTGGGAATTCAGAGCTCTTGCCTTCAGTCAGGTGAGAGGCTGCACCTTCAAATGTAGTTTTTCTTTTCTCCTTTCTCCTCACCTGTTGCACTTTGACCCTGCAGTGTCTACACCTCCCACCTCTTGTGCTGGGCTGACAGCCATTGTCTCTCTTTGGACTACCTTGTTTCCTGCTCTTGGCCTCCTCAAACTTTGGGGCCCAGTAAACCTCATTCAAAAGACCTTCTGTTCCTCCTCCAGAATTAATCTTTCTTTGCTTTCTGTGCAGAGATTACTTTAAGACAGTCACGAATGCAAATGCTGTCATGAAGAGGACTTCACTGGGGTCACTTCTTCCCACTTTTGGGTATAGTTTTAGCGGCTCCATAAGAATGGAATATGGACATTATTTCTGAGCGTGTCGGACAAGGACAAATAGGCTTTCAGCTACTGCACAATTTTGTCCTACAGTACTTTGTTCCCATGGCCAAAAGTCTTCTCAATACAATGAATCCTCAGTGCCACCTTTGTTACCAGGACTTTCGGTGGAACAGCCCCCTTTGAGCTCCAGATTCTCATATGGAATTGTTCAGTGTTTAAGTGTTTCTGAAAACTGGCAGACCGAAGTTCATCCACAGAAGAAGGATCCACTAAGTGCCCATCACTATTGCTTTTGTCATAATTTCATCTTTTATCTAGAGCCAGTTGCAGTTTCGTTATTTCCCAAGGAACAGATAATTCATGCGAGGACTGTCAGACGTGGGTGAATCTGCCCTCTTATTGAGGTGGGTGGATGGGGAGACCGATATGCAGTGGACAGCTATAAACATAGCAACACCAACCCCACCTGCAAGTGCTGTATGACTAATGAGAAAACAGAAGCAAGAGCTGGACAAAGAATGCCAGGAAGGAACTTTGGTACATCTCAGTCTATATTTATTTTGAATACTGTTTTATCCCACTGTTTCCTCATGCCCTTGTATATCTGATATAAAAGTATATCTGATGAGTGGCATTCTTCAGCTGTCAGCCCGTGGCCCCCTAACTCCCTAAAGAAATATGGCCAAATCTTGTAGATCTTCACCCTTCTGTACATCTGAGTTACTTCTGGGCCATGCACATAATACAAATGCCTGGGCTCCACCTACAGACTTTCGTATTTGGAGGTCTGGGCTGGGATCCAAGCATCTAATTTAAACCTGCATTTGGTGACACTGATGTCCTGCCAGGTTTGAGAATCTCTGACCTACACATCACATCAAAGAACTGTCATTTTAGTTTCAAAACTGCTCGGTTCTCTTGAACTAAAGACTTATTTTTAAATCCTTCTATTTCTTTTTCACTCAGTAAAAATGAGTCATCACCTACTTAGCACCTAACTATTTACCATCAAGATATTTTTATGCTATAAATTAATAACTTCTTTAGGTCAAAGAAAACGGGTAATTTTCAATGAGTTAAAATTGTGCATTCTTCCAGAAAGGGCTGGTAGGGTTTCTGTTTTTCATGTTATTTGTCCTTCACACTGACAGGCTTCATCTAATGGCCCTAAAGATTTGCCTCTGTAAAAATGATGTGAATAATAGACATTGTTGTAAATTCACAATTAAACATTATGTATTTGCAGTGGGAATGATTTTTCTTGTAGGAAAAAATGTTAACATATTTTTACTAATTTAGAGGAAGACAAGCCAAATTAGAGGAAAGTCGGCACTATAAATATTTCAAAAAGAACATCCATTTATTGTTTTTTTGTAATATACAGCTAGGACTAAATGACATTGAAGAAGGAAACTTTGCCTTATGCAGAACATTTCGGGAAATAGCAAAGAATGCTATGAAATTAGCCTCGGAATTGGTTATAGGCGAGTATGGTTTTCTCAAGTACTTTGGTGATTTTGTCGTACTTTGTAATATTATCTCTGCTATCTTGTGCAACTTATTGTACAACAATAAATTTTTTTGGCTACCTGTTCAATAAGGAGCGTGGACTGCAAGTTTTGCTGTACTTTGATTTGGTGGGTGCTTTTTTTTTTTTTTCTTCAGAGTCTATTAAAGGGTGAGGGAGATAATTAGGGTATTTTGCTATGTGTTCTATCACCTTCGAAATGACAGAGCTGTTTTTGTTCGATTTGGGTTTTTCATACACATGAATGTTTTGATCGCGTCATGGGTGCAGACCTGACCCCACGCTGCTCAGACCATAGTTTCATAGCCCATTTATTGAGGCTCCCAGCTAACCTGTTGGCCATGGTAGCAGGTAGACTTTTGTGCTTCTGCTGTATCCTGTATATTTAATTTAATAAAATTAAAATGCAGAGAAAAAATCAGTTAAAGGCTTCTGTATGTTTTGTAACATGTTAAAGAAGTTGAAGAAAATGTATGGCATTTAGGTACTTGCTTGTTTTTGCACATGTCATAGTATATTACATTTTATCACTGAAATTAACACCTGCTTTTATTTAGAATTTTTGGCAAGCTGAAAATGTAACCTCTAAAGAGAATTAAAGTTCTTAATTTTGATGAATAGTTATATCATTAATTATGTGAAATTACTTCTTGGGCTGATAATAACTATTTCTTTACCCGTGAACTTCTTTTCTAAGCACAGTATCTTGATTGGTGAAGTTTTATTTGAAGACATATCCCATTGTTAACCAGCCAGAAATACCTGTAACTTGTGGAAAGGGTCAACAAAATATTGATTTATGATTAGATTTTAGATTATTTTGTTTGTAGGCTTATTTGACTTGTATCATTGTACTGATTAGTATCAGTAACACTCTGCATAGAGACATGGGCTGCTTATGGTTCCTTCATATATTAGTGTTCAGGCTTTAAGTTATTTGTAATTCCATGTATCAGGTGTTTATGGAGCACCAGCTTTGTGGCAGATCATTGGCATGTCTCGGTGCTGGGGATATTCCCCTGAATACCACATGCTTGGAGTTGCTTTCTTTCTGGTGGAAGAAACAGCAAGTAAAGGAGGCCAAGAGAAATACAGCGTCCTTTAAGAGCTCCTAGCAGGGAGGGTCATGACCCAGAGGAAGTTGGAGAAGTTGACATCCAAAGTTCAGATCTGAATGATCAGGAGGAGAGAGTCAGCAGGAGGGAGCTGGCATGGGAATGAGATGGAGGAATGCTCGAGGCTTTGGGACTTATATCTGCAAAAAACTGGAAAAGAAGGGATTGAGCATCTCTTTCAAAGGGGAGTGTGAGCCATAGGTTCTCCAAGTCCATGAGAGCCAGCCCCTGAAGGACCCGACAAGCCTTGCTCAGCATGGATTATCAGTCAGCAAATATGGACTGTGGGTCAGGCACCCCACGTACAGCCGGAAACAAAGCAAAAAAGAATGCCTGCCCTTGTGGAGCTTTTATTCAAGTGGGAGAGATAAGTAATGAACATGTTGCTAGTGGTTTTGAAAATGGGCCAGCTGCACGTGTAGTCCACATGGTTACAGTTTCAGTGTTTGCCAATACCATTGAGCCAAATCAAAGACTATTTAATAAAAATCACTCTACAATCATTTCCAGTCTGACGACTACAGATAGACTTACCGGTAACTCAGGATATTCACAGGGACTGTTGAAAGTTACCTGTCACGTGCATTTGTTCATCAGTCCCTCTGCACCAGGCATTGTGCTGAGCAGTGAGCACACCACACCAGAGGGAAGCACTGAAGTTCCCTGCAGTCAGGATTTCTAGCTGGTCAGGTAGACATCCCGTAAGAGCACGGGGCTTATATCTGTAATGTTAGAGGAGAATATTTGACAGGGGTTCAGGGATGGAGGGGTTGTCCTGTATTCCTGCCTTAAAACACATTGCCAGAACCAGGATTCTTCCTTGGAACATTTTGACAGTATCACTAAAGAGAGAAATAGCTTGAATTTTTTTCTTATGATACAAACAGAGAAATAAACATTCTACATAATCTGGAACTTAAAACATATGCTTATAACCTCCAATTGATCGCTATAAATAAGTAATTATCACAGCGAACATTTTTTGGTGGAATTAAAGAGAAAAGAGGATACTAGAAGTCAGTGTATAGAAGCAGAAGGAGAGATGTAGCTGGTTGCAGTGGACGAAGAAAGATTTGTTTGAATTTGCCCCACAGTTGTAAGAGCAATGAATGAAACTGATGCATGAAAGGTCTTTCAAAAAATGATTGTACTCTCGCAATCTTGGCCTGATTTGTTTTGTTTCCTTTAGAATAAAAGTTGCAAGTGGGTAGGAATTAAGCCTTTAATGTTAGCCTGTAATGGACCGGGAAGCCACTCCAGGGTAACAGCTGAAGAGGAAATGGCTCTGTTGGCGTCGTGCACAGAGATGATTGGGCGCACAAGGGAAGAAGCAGAGAGACACGTGCAAAGGGAAAAAGTCATAAAACAAGAAAGCTTATTTGGAATTAAAATATAATAGCAAAAGCCAAGAAACTCGGGAACCATGGAAGTGATATATTTTTCCTCTTCACCTAATACAGATATGTCCAGGTGAGAATGTGGGTGCTCCCTGTGTCGTCACCCACACACACAGTTGGACTTACTTGGAGGAACATTCACTCTCATGGCTGTCTGGTTTCTTCCCAGGTCATCAAAGGCATGTGATTTCAAAAGAGTCTGCACTCAGTCCAGTCTTTTTATCTGGGATACAGATATAAACCTTACCTGTCCATATAAGAACAGATTACATCTGGACTCCATCAGCACTAAATTCTGAATAAGGACAGGGACCTTTGTCCAACAGTGTTCACCGTGCCGGTTGCTAACGTCCATAAATGTTTATCAATATCCTCTTGTGGTTACAATAGCCACTGGCTAGTTTGCTCTTACTGTATGTCAGACCCTGTGCTTTGATCTGCAGATTTTATCTTACAGCAACCTTTGTGAAAGTATTTATTATCCCCATTTAACAAATAAGGAAAGTGAAGGACAAAGAGGTTAAAATAATCCAGACAGAGGGCACACTCCTGGGTGGTTAGTGATGTGTTTGGGATTTGCACAGTCCTGCCAGACTCTGAAGCATTTTTTTTTAAAGATTTTATTTATTTATTTGAGAGAGGGAACACAAGAGGGAGAAGCAGACTTCCCGCCAAGCAGGGAGCCCCATGTGGGGCTCGATGTGGGGCTCGATCCGGGGACTCCGGGATCATGACCTGAGCCAAAGGCAGACGCTTAATAAGGCAGTCAGTCATCTAGGTGCCCCTGAGGCATGTGTTCTTAACCAGCAGACCTGACCGCTTCCCTGGACAGTGCAGATAGATGTAACTACTAGCAGTAAATGTAAGCTAAGGTTACACATTAACGAAATGCTAGGGTTTGAGGACCACAGTAATGACTGCTGTACTTTTTCCTTTTGCTTTAACATTTCCACACACTGTTCAACCACAATAAGAAAGAAAGAGACCTTACAAGGAGAATGGTTAAGGGTCATAGGAGCCAAGGGAAAATATTATCATCATTATTTTATAATAAGGGATAAGTGAGATGAGTGTAGGACCTGTCAGTTTATTAATAGGAGTGCATCTCTGGTGAGGACGTGAGCTTGCAGTTAGATTCCTCCGTGGAATCCAGGTCAGTTTTTACACCCAAGTAGTTTATTATCTTCGGCAAATTTAAGCAAAATAGTATGAAAGCACTTAGAAACAATTTAGAGAATCGGAATTCAAGAAGAATCAGGGTAATGCGTATTCTCAGTGGAGAGGGGTGAGGGGAACGGGGGATTTCTTGGACAGATTGTTGAGCTAGATCGTGTTTACTCATTGAGAGACCCTTCTTCAGTTCTCGCTCAGCTGTGGTTTGCCTCCCGACTCAACCACTTACACACCGGGCTCCCTTTTGGTGTATGGAGATGGGGATAACAAGGCTTACTTCAGTGTTTTCAGGTGCCTTGCCTAAGGCTTGACTCATGGGATAGGTCTCCGGTGGGCCTTCATTTTGCCTTCTCATCGTCACTTATTTGACCTGATGAAGAGGATGAATAAACAGTAATCTTTATTCCCTGTTGTCAACTAGGAAACGAGATTTCCAGTCTGCCTTCTCTGTTGACTTTCAGACTGCTGATTTTCCAAGCTGTTCCACCCCCTGCCCTTCTGTATCTTGATTTACTCTTCTCCAGTTGCCATTTATCTGGAAGACCCTTCCACTTTAGTTGTCCCATGGTCCATGAGCTCTTGGAGTCTCTGTTCATGTCACATTAGGATTTGTTGGAATCCAAGAAGCATTGGATCTTGGGAGACTACTCCAGTACCTCCAATCTAAATTTGATTCTCCTGAGATTGCAGGGGAAGAGGACCCATGTCTAACTAATTTTTCTCCACCCACTACTGCCTATCTTTTTTACTCCAGACTTTCACTGTTCAGTCTAAGCTCGGCGCCCTAAATGGATCCATTCATCCTCAGAGAAGGAAAGAGGTAGGAAATAAAGTGGCACCAAAGTGAGGAAGGCATCCTAGAATTTTAGGAGAGATGTCAAACTTCTCAAATGTGTTGCTTGATTTGAGCTGGTTGATCTTAGAGTACTTGCACTCGACTTCAACTGGTGCTTCTTCAATCATGTCTTCAAAAAAAACCCCAAAACCCCCCAAAAAACAACACGTGCCCCTTCTGTATTCCCTGGACAAACCTCAGTGTCTTCCTGCTTATTTTAACTTCCTTGTCCTGGAATCTGCTTGCAGAAATCTTTCCCTTCATATTTACCTTCACCACCTCTTTCTCCTCTGACTCCTTTTTAGTCTATGTATGTATGTGAGCGTGGATCCTACTCCCCGGCAGCTCTTATCAGAGTGTGGGTCATAGATCATTCTCTTTAGGCCTTGTGGAGTCGTGTTACAGTTGGGACACACTTCAGGTCTACGAATCAGCACCTCAGCAGGATGTAGTCCAAGAGCTGCCCTGAAACTACTTATTCTCCAAGGTAGTTGATCTTTGAAGGGAGCACAGCTTCCAGTTCTCTACTGTTGTCCCCCCCCCCCCACCCACCCAGCCTATTCTTTTTATCTCTTGAAAACCACCTCTCTCAACATCCACAATGTCAAATTCCACTAACTCTCTGGTCCTCTCGCTACTCTTATTAGCTGTTTTTGTCTTCCATCCTTATACACATGGGCATGGAAAGAGCTTGGAGTTTGGTGTTAGAGTGGAGTCTGACTTCCAGCTTCATTGCTTGCTAGCTGTGTGATATTGGGTCACTCGTTTTCTTCAGTAGGATTCAGTCTTCAGACTGCATGGCTAGCAAATGGCATTTTTTTTTTTTTTTAATTTGGGAGCTGAAACATAGTTGTGTTTGCTCTAAGAATCTGCCTCTTCCAGTTTGCTGGTGGAAAACTTGGAAATTATACCCTTGGCCAGGGTTGTGGCTACTGGGTGACAGCCAAAAAGGTGAACTGCCTGTTACCCATTCTGCCTCCCTCAATACCCACAATCCTTTCCTACAACAAATCATGGTCAGTTTGGCATGGCAAGTGCTGGAAGAGAGAAATTCTCTCTAGTGAGCCAGAAAATGCAATAGGATCTGTCTGAGATTGATAGAGATGAGTGTTTGATCCACTTTACTCTGTGCCAGAAAACTGTTTTTCCTTGACAGCTGGAGAGATCAAAGGTCTAAAACTGTGGATACAGGGAGATGAATGTTCTAATATTAATATTGTATGAATAATATAGTGTGGAACATTTAAGGTCAACATTTAGGGTCAACATGTCTAATTCTGTCTGAGAACCCCCCAGTTAGCCGTATGCAGAGAGGAACTCCAGTCACAGAGGTTTTCACCCCAAGGACACAGGCCTCCATGACTTGCCTTTGAACAGCAAAGCAAGTCAAGCTTGAACAGTGTGACAGGTCCTGTCAAGAAATAGCAGATTTGGGGGTAAGGGGCAAGTCACCTGGATGGAGGAAGACTTACTGGTGAGCCAGTCAAACAAATAGGTTTTTCCAGAATTACCATGAAAGAGAGGCACCCAGTGGCTCAGAGGGTTAAGCCTCTGCCTTTGGCTCAGGTCATGGTCTCAGGGTCCTGGGATCGAGGCCTGCATCGGGCTCTCTGCTCGGTGGGGAGCCTGCTTCCCCCTCTTTCTGTGCCTGCCTCTGCCTATTTGTGATCTGTCTGTCAAATAAATAAATAAAATCTTAAAAAAAAATTATCATGAAAGAGATGAAAGTGTCCCCTTGAGAGAGAGAGCAGTATAATGACCTCATAGGTCACTGGTTACCAAGAAAGGTTACATGTCGTGTCCTCAGCGAGTGTATGAAGTATAGTGACTCTTGTGGGACACACATGTTGTCGGACTCAGCACCTCCTGCAGGGACTCCCAAAGGAGAGAGAGAGAGAATGCTCACAACCGGCGGTCCTGCTGTGGTGTGTGGCCCAGTTCTCAGGCCACAGACATTTAGCCGTCCCCAGATCCTTTCACTTCGGACAGCACTGCCAAGGGTGCCTCTCACTTACATGCTTTCTGGGGCCCTGTGGTGGTGGTGGTTTTCTGAATTTTGCTGGGGATATATTTACGGATTTAAGTTTTTCATCTTTGGGACACCTGGGTGGTTCAGTCAGTTAAGCGTCCGGCTCTTTGTTTCAACTCAAGTCATGATCTCAGGATCATGATATTGAACTCTGCACTGGGCTCTGCTCTTGGTGGGGAGTCTGCTGGACATTCTCCCTCTCCCTCTGCCCTTGCTCTTGCTTTTGTGCACATGTATGAGTGCTCTGACTTTCAAAATAAATAAATAAATCTTTTCTAAAAAAATATTTATTTGAGAGAAAAAGAGAGAGGAAGAGAGAGCATGAGCAGGTGGAGAGGAGCAGAGGGAGAGAGAGAAGCAGGCTTCCTGCCAATGAGGGACTCAATTCCTGGGATCATGACCTGAGCTGAAGGCAGACGCTTAACCGACTGAGTTACCCACGTGCCCTTAAAAAAAAAAATCTTAAAAAAGTTTTCGTCTTTGCAGGTTTTGTACTGATAACACACATTTAATATCCTTATATTTTACAGTTCTTATTTAATTAGCTTTTAGCTTTTTTTCCATTTATATTTCCTTTCTGTAAGTTTTTTACTTTTTTATTGTCTGTTTTGATCTGATACCTTCCCTTCATCCCCTGGGTGTACTTCTCATTAATTCACCAAAATATCTTTTCAGTATGAATCAGGAGGCTCATAGTATGACAACACCTTCTAGCTTATAAGGCTCAAACTAAGGGAGGAAGATTGGGTCTTGACAACAAACATTATTCATCCTCTTACATTTGAGATTTGTACCCTCAGACCCTTGGCCTGTGATGAAATGGAAGCAACTTCTCTGAGCCTTACGACTTCATCTTAAAAATGAAGATAATGGTATCTGCCGCAGAACATTGTCCTGAAGATGAAATGAGATGTATGCATCTAGCATAGGAGCTAGAAATAGGAGATTCCTAATAAATATAATTTCATTTCTGTAAAACTTCAGGGAACATTAGTCCTTGTCTAGGTGTGAAAGGAGGAGATCATGAGTTTGGTGTCAAGTCTGAGGTAGTTTTAAATCATTCAAGTGAAGATATTAAATAGGCAGTTGGCATTAAGGATGTGAAGCTCAGGGACATGTGAGCTGAAGGTCTGCAACCAGAGTCTTGAGCACAGAGATGCCCAGGGAAGGTTTGAGATATGGAGTCTTTAGTAACCAGTGGACCTAGGGCCTAGCCATTGAAGGATTCCCTACATTTAAAGACTTTTGGGTCAGCGGCAGCTGGGTGGCTCAGTCCGTTAAGTATGTGACTCTTGGTTTCAGCTCAGGTCATGATCCCAGGGTTGGTAGATCAAGCTTTGCGTCGGACTCTACACTCAGTGGGGATTCTGCTTGAGATTCTCTTTTCCTCTCTCCTTCCCTGTATTCATTTTTCATTTTCTCTCTTTCTCTCTCTCTCTCTCTCTCTCTCTCAAATAAGTAAGTCTTTAAAGTTTTTTTTTAATCAAAAAAATTAACAAAAGGATTTTGGGGGAGAATGAAAGTTAATGCCCGAGTAGGAGAGGAAGGAAATCCAATGTCACCAAAGCCACATCAAGCATAAGGAGGGGATAAGAGCGTCTTTTTGGTCGCCGGGAGATATGAGAACTGAACAATTATTTATTGGCTGAAACTACTTAGTTGTCATTGTCGACCTTTTATGAGTGTTTTCTTGGAGGAATCATGGGGTCGGAAGATTCCACATCCCATCCCCCACAATTGAGTTATCTTTCCTCTGACCTAGCAAAGTATTCATCTTATATACTTCTAGTGTGATTTTTTTTCCTCTATGATTTATAATAGTTGTTTGTACTTAGTTTCATTCCCATAATAAATTATCAGTTTCCTGAAGACAGGGGTCATGCAAAGTACTATATAAATTACACCTAGTAAGTATTTAATTGTTCAGTGTTAGAATCAGTAGTTCTTACTGAACAAGTCATGGTTCTTTGTTTCTTTGTCCATTCATTCATTCATTCATTCATCCATCCATTCATTAAACAGTTGTTTATCTACATCATACCATGTGCCAGCCAGGCACTATTTTGGGTTATGTGCATCTAGTGGCAAACAGAAGGTATTTACCTTCTGCATGAAGTTTACATGGTGGTAGAGGCAGATGAGAAAGAATAAATAAATATACATTCTGAGTACCTTTAATGTCTTAACTGATTAATTCCTCACATCAGCCAAGTAACATAGATATTATTACTTGTCCTACTTTTTTGGTAAGAATGGAGGCACCAAGATATCCAGTAAGTTGCCATGCTATTAATTCATTAGAGTTGGATCTGGGATGCAGACCCAGCCCAGGGACTTTGACTCTCAAATTCATGCTGTTAACAGCTCCTGCACACCCCACTCTAAAAAGTGTTCAGCATGGAGTAAACTATTATTATTACTACTACTAATATTATTAATAGTGATTTATCCTCAGCCTCGGGATCATTTACTTCAATTCAGATAAGTAAACAGACTCCACCTTGTTATTGGCAAAACTAAATCTAGAAGCCAAGTTTCCATGTTCCCAATCCAATGCTTTTCTTTAAGGGAGGGAATGGAGAGGGAGGAAGAGGGAGAAAAAGGATGGAGGGATAAAGGAATGAGCAAACAGAAAGAAGAATATGTGGAAGAGATGCAGGAAGGATTATTAAACCTGTTCGATTTTGTATTTTTGATGCTACAAAACTATGTCTGATATTTCAAGTTTTTATTCTCCTGTATTCTCAAGAGGTGATATCCTTGAAAGTAAGGATATTTCCATATAAAACAATCATATCCTATTTCATAAACTAGCAAAAAAATAATTCAGGAGTTAGGAGACCCTAGCTACTTAAAAGTATATGCTGTAGTTTGGAAAGGATATTATTATTGGCATTTATATTATGAAGGCATTGGTTGGAAGATACACTAGAAGTTTATTTACCAACAGCCAAATCTTTGAAGAGAGAGAGAGAGAGCGTGTGTCTGTATGATGCTTATAGGAAGACATACTTATTGTATAAAATCCTGGTAATACTGAATTTCCTTTGTGTATGCTGTTTGGGGAAGAGGATATTGAAACATTTTTCTGGGACGGGAAAGTTTCTGTACAGCATGCAAGGCTGCTCTAATATCAAGCACCATATTTAAGCATCACAAATATACACTAAGAAAGGGACAGATGCACAAGAAATTTAAGCGGAGTTTTTCTAAATGGCAAATAATTAGAGGGGAACAGATGCCTATGGGCAGCAAAGGATGAAATGAGGTACCAGGAATTTTAAAAGGGAGATGGAAATACATATGTAGAATGCAGTCTCTTGAGGATGTTTAAGCCTAGAGGGTGTTCTCTCCCAAAGTTCTCTGTTTTTGTGCGTTTTGACATTAAATTTTGTTCTCTCTTTACCTATATTCCCCAAGGAAATAGATCATGCTAATCACTCCAAAGTGGAACAGATTTTCCTTCAAACCTCAGTTTTGGATGACTTTGCGGTTTGCATCTCTTTCTTCTCTCTCCCCAGGGCCTTGTCCTTTCACAGGGCTGTCAGGATATGACATTTCATAGCAGTGTCACTCCTTATTTATTTATTATTTATACCTCATCTACTTCCAAAAGGGTTTTTAGGTAGCCTACCAATCAAAGATGCCTACAAATGTGGATTTTTTTCCTTGATGTACCTTATAGGATGGACATGGCCTTCCTTTAGAACAACCCTGCTGCAAAATGGGTTTGTCCATCTCAGAACTATTCTGCATAGTTTTGACATCGAAAAGGAAAGAAATCTCCAAGAAAAAAGTAGAGAAGAGCATGAGACATTTCCCGTCTTCCTGTGGAGTAGTAGTTTAAACAGCAGGGGCGCTGAGCCGAGGGCTTCGGCTACCCAGTAAAGCTGAGACAGAGCACCTGATCATTATCCTTCAGGTTTAAGATTTACCTGTTGTGCTCATTGTAACAAAAGAAATGAAATCTCTGTAATTATATTGGAAGGGGGAGGAGATCATGTTTTAGTTCCTTTGATCTTGAGCTAGAATAGACTCTGCTTTTGGAAATTTAATTTGAAAGAATCCAACGTACACATCTGCTTCTTGTACTGCAATTTCTATTGAGCTTGAAAATAGAAATTTATTAATGCAAATGTGTAGAGTCTGTTCCTTGAGAAAAAAAAAAAAAAAACTTCCAAAATGCAAAGTGATCCTTTCTACATAGCTATGGAAGATTTTAATAAATATGTACTCTGTGTTTTTTTTTCCCCCTGGAGTTCAGCGATAAGGTTCCTTGTTAACAAGGACTAAGCATAAAAATTACAGGGCACATTGGGAAGCAGAAAGATCCATGATTACTTCAATATTTAAAAGTTTCCAAAGGACAAATTAGATGGTAAAGAGATGAGAAGCATACTGCATTCCTCAAAAGAAAAAAAAAAAACACAAAAATAAGTGCGTCATCAAACCATTTGGAGAACATGTTTGAATTGATGGTAGGGCCCATGCTAAGAGACAAAGCTTTCATTTCAACGAATCCAATCTGCCTAGTGTTCTGCAAAATTGCCTTTGCCTGTAAATGGAATAGCATGGAGATTTTAGGTAGGACATTTTCTCACCCAACTCAGCCTGTGCTCTTTGTTTTATTTTTGAATCATTACATAAAACTGCATATAAGTGACACTTGACTTAATCCTTAGAGTGGCTGGATTGCATGGTCT
>PITA01005504.1:0-30000 GCA_004023965.1 Spilogale gracilis | reverse complement strand
ACTAGATTCTTCTTCTTCTTCTTTTTTTTTTAATAACAGCAATGAACGTACTTTTATTTGTGACCCAAGTATGAGAATTTCTGGCAAACTTTTTTTTTAATATTAAAAAAAAAACCCTCCACCTTTTCCCCTCTTCCCTTTTCCCTTTCAAGACTATTTAAATTTACATAGTAAAACATGTTAGGACAGCCAAGCCTCAGCATGTTGTGTTCTGTCCTCTAGCTGGCAAATTCACGCCACGACAGTTTATTCATCCACATGCTTTTTGGCGACTCTTCATCACGTATTTGTGCTTAGATCTTCTGGTGCCTCCCTCCGTGTGCTACCCATAAGGTCGAAAGAAAAGCAAGTATTCTATTTTCTCTATTCAGGGTGGGTTTTTTTTTTTTTTTTTTTTTTTTTTTTTTTTTTTTTTTTTTTTTTTTTTTTTTTTTTTTTTTTTTTTTTTTTTTTTTTTTTTTTTTTTTTTTTTTTTTTTTTTTTTTTTTTTTTTTTTTTTTTTAGTGCTTTTTTTCTTTTCGTCTCTTCCCTTTGTGGCTGAGTGTAAGAGTTTGGGAATGTGCCCATAATTCTCTCACTCAACACTTCTGGTCTAGTGTTGTGCTTCAGATGTGATTTTAAGAGACACTGTACAATCAAAATGGATACCCAGAAACCCCAGAACAGGGCTATCGACAAGCATTCAGTACAGAGAACTATTAATTTATAAATCCTCTTTGTGTTGCTTTCAAAATGTGTGACTGTAGATTGACAAATAACCATTGGGTGCCAACCTGGTACCATGTTTTGGCATACCAGCCTAGAATTCAACTGAAAGTCCTGTCTCCCCTCCAACATTAGAAGGAAAAACCTAAACAGAGTTCTGAACTAATTTTGGATTTGATCATTAGGTTACAAAAATGATTATCACTAAGTCAGATTTTTTTTTCCTGAGGTAAATTTTTTTTTTCAAAAAGGTTTGTATGAGGATTAAGGAAAAGAGAGAATGAAAGCATATGTGTTTATAAATTGTCAAATTTATAAGCATATTTACTCTCAAATGATAGAAAACAACTTCAGGCATTCCTAAAATGCAGTTTCTTGTTTAAGTTAAATTGTAATTCCCAAAGTTGCTAGTCCAGCATAAATAAAGAATAGAAATATGCCTTGTTAAGGGAAGATAAAAACTTTGATAGACTAGGTGGTTTTTTTTTTTTTTTTTTTTTAGAGTATCTCAGTAAAGTAGAAAGTCTCATCAGTTATTTAATGAGGAGTTGAAAATAAATCTTTCCTCTCCTGTTATGCGATTAAGAATGACTATGACTTCATTAAATCTCAGAGTTCCAAGAAACAGAATTTTATTTCTGTCTCTTGCTTTATTCCAACTTTTGTTTTCTCAGTTTGTACATGAATGTGTGTGTGTGTGTGTGTGTGTGTGTGTGTACACACATGGTGTGTCAATGTCTGGAGATTGTGGTGGCTCTGTCCTCTTTCCCTTAAAATCTATTGTGTTAAAATAGCAGGCGGAAGGTTTTACTTTTTTTTTTTTCTTATAGTTTACTTTATTTTATGTGGGCACACTGCCCATCCAGATGGTAGAATTTCACCTGTAAGCAATCTGAAACAATCGGTTAATTCTGACATTTTACAGGGCTCTTTTCTTTTCTTTTCTTTTTTTCTTTTCTTTTCTTCTTTTCTTTTTACAGAGTGCAACTAAGTGCGGAGTAACTATTCAAGATAATGACTCCCCCCCCCCTTTAAAGCGCTTCCTGCTGTGATTGGTTCTTTTTTTCCCCCAAAATTTGTATTTTGGGCTCAATTAAAAATCTGTGGCTTTAGGCATTTTGCTGCTGTTGTCAAAACCACATCTGATGAAATCTTTGACCACTTCTAATATGTGTAAATGAGGAAATGATGGCAGAAGTGAAGGAACAAGTGAGGATTAGCAGGTTTGTGGCTGAGAAACAGATCATTGTAATTTTATAAGCTCAACATTCCGCTGGCTTTGGTAAACTCACTGTTAACTTTTCTCCTCCCACCAAATTCACAAAGTACATTAACTCACACCTTCCTAAGGAATGCCTAGCGTGGTGTTAGCCACCTGAATCCTGAAATTGGTTTTGTTTTCTGTGTAGCTGGCCTCTTGTGGCTTCTGTGACTGAATAAATTGAAGACATGGTTCGAAATGATTTGTTGACCTGTTATTGAAGCATCCCATTCTTTCCCAAACCGCATTTTGGGGATGTTTTTGAAGCAAAGTATAAAAGGGAAAGGGAGTTTTGGAGTTTGTTTTTACTCATAATAATTGTACTGATACTGTATTTACAAGTTATTTTAGAATGCTATCCTCTCAGTTTTATTTCTGGAAATCCTGCATTTGCATGAATGATTGTTATTTATATAGTAAAGATAGCTCTAGGGACCTCTTCTCCCCTGGCTTATTCCTTTGGGAGAACATTTTTGAAAGTGCTCCTATTATACCTGTTAAGATTTGAGACCCTGGCTGTGCTATTATTTGTTGCTTTTTTTTTCTTTTTTCTTTTTCTTTTTTTCTTTTTTTTTTTCTTTTTTCCTGTTTCCTGTTTCGCACATGTTAATTCCTGTGGGCATTTTCTTTTAAAAGTGATGAGATTTTCACTGTCCAGCAGCAAGCCACATTTAGTGGAGTTATTGAACTCTGAAATAGGAAACCTGTGGGCGATCAGTTTTACCCTCCCCAGAAACTGTTGCTTCAGTCAAGGGGAATTACAGCCCCATAACTGGGAATTTTAAAGTAGTTTCACTAAAACATCCCAGGTCTCCTTTCAGGTATTGCAACAAAAATCAACATTTGTGGCCAGTGGAGCGAGGGTTCCTGGCAGTGTTCTTATCCAGTTGTTTCTCATATTTCCCTTGCAAACTTTCCCATTGGTTGGGGTCTGTGGAGCAATTTCAGTGGCTGGCTGGGGGAACTGTTTGGGAGAACATTTGGGTATCAAAGCAGCCTAAATATTTGCAAAAATGTTTGCTTGAGGGGGAAAAAAAAAAAAAGAATCCATTTAGGATTAGGAAGTAACTTGCTAAAACATTTTAAAAGCCTTTGTCATTTACCCAAGTATATTATTCATGAAAGAAGGCCTCGCCTGATTTTCAGGGGTCATCCCAGAATTTGTAGTTTTAAACAGCAGATGAGATAATATGTGTTCTGGTGTTGTGATTAAGGTGTGTACCTATATGTGGCATGGAAATGCAAAAACAAAACAAGAAACAAAAAGAAAGAGACACAAATGCAAATTAATTGGTTTTTATTTAGGAATCCATAACACAAAAGGTGCAGGGAAAGGCCTCATGAAATGATATGATAGAATGGCTATTGAACAGCTAGCTGTAATCTCATTTTTTCCCCTATTATGTATTTTTCCCCCGTAAAACATAACAGTATTGCTGTAATATGACATTCGGTTCTGTTGGAGTTTGCAGACTTTCTCTCAATAGTAATGATTTGAATGGCAGATCTTTCTCTCTCTTTTTTTTTTTTTTGGTAAAGAGTTTCCTGTGGGCATTTTCTTTTTGTGTTCAAATTATTAAAGTTTTAACTGCATTTTACTTTTGGTTTGGAAACAGTACATATAAAACTCAGTGCAGGCCAATTTTTCCAATTTGTTAACAGTGTAGGAATTGAGCATTGACAATTACTGCACTTAAAAGCCCCTCAGATCAGGTGTTATTTTACCATCTGGACATTTTAATTAGTAATAAAAATGTGGATCTGGATACACAGAAATAGGATCTATGATACACAACGGCCCAATGCACTCTATTGGTGCTGAAGTGTGCGTGGCTCCACTTCACAAGTGCATGTGTGTGTGTGTGAGTGTGCCAATATGTAGTTGTGTGTTGAGTGTGTGATCATTCCTCTTAGAAGACCCAGGCATAGGATCCTGGTGCTTTTTTTCAAACTGGGCATTTTTGTAATACCAGGATATTTGGCTACTTTTCTTCAATATGAAATAAAAATGTATAATATATATGTACATTCCTAAGTAACAGTTGCTTAAATCTTTTTAATGCTCTTACTTCATGAAGTGTATGGTATGGCATGGCGATACAATGTCGACAGCAGAGGCAGGCTTGGGCAGACATGGCTCCACTACAGAGCTGTGTGCTCTAAGGCATACACTTCAACCTCTCTGATCTCCTTTTCTCCTTGCATATTGAATGAAGGTATTCATGATAATAGTTACGATACCTAGCTAACAGGATTATGATGAAGCTTATGTCAAACCACCTGATAAAACAAAGAGCTATAGCAATCGATTTTTAATGCAAACCACCAATTCATAATCCACATGCCATCTTTGTAACTCAGTGAATCGTCTCATGTTCAAAAATAAGAGAGATGCAAATATGAGATTATATTAGATTATTAACAAATACTAACTTTGGGACCACCAGAAAATGTGTTACTAATTTTACACGTGAAGAAAAATGACCCATTTTTATAAAGTATCTGGATATGCTCTTTGAAATGTTATTCTTAATTAAGGCAGAAGCAGGTACTTTGGAGGGAAATAGTGACCCTCTGGAGAAATGGAGAGTGAAAATAGTTTAGGGAAATGAGTCTTAGCGTCTTCTCTTTCGGAAAGATGCATACGTATTTCTCTCAATCATCATGAATTTCATGTTTGCAAACCAGTATGAATACTTGAACGATAATCATTGTTTAGAAAAACCTACCCATTATAATTTGTATACATGTATGCCTACATATATATAGATATATACATATCAGATTATATACAAATTTTCTTAAGAATGTCTTCCCCAGGAATTGAGGGTGTAAGTTTACTGTTAGACACTAGACCAGCTGCATTTGGACATTTACCTAGAAAGCATTTTCAATTTTTAGAGTATGTCCAGTTCTCCTCTTGAGAATTCTTCAGGAGAAATAAAAACCTTTGTTTTTCTTTATTTAGAAGAGTGACGTACTGAATGGCGGTGTCTGGTATAATGATACTATGTTGGTCATTTCATGTTCCTTTCCTTTAGGGTAATACATGCACACCTTGATCACAGTCCAGACATTGTTTACATGACATTGTTTCCAACAACCAGTAGTTGTAGTAGTACCATGGACGGCCTGGTTTTAAGGAGTGTCTCAGAGAGCTTCTCAGACTTGTATCTGAGACGTGATGTTAGCAGGTACATGCAGAGTTCCTTTCTGGTGGCCTGCTAAGAGCTGAATTCAACTGAGAGAGTCTTCAGTGAGTTTGTTAATTTGGTAAATATTAAGTAAACCGTGGAAGAAATGGAGACATGCCAGTTATGACTGTATGGCTTTTAAGATTTTTTTATGGAATGGAAACCGAATTACTTTAATGCTCTATCAGTTTCATTCAAATGTCCCAATCTAACGACCAGCTTCATTTACATGTCCTTGTCTGGTGAACAGATAGAGTCCACTTATCATTTGTCTTGAAATTTTTTAAACGAGACTACAGGTCCTCCCCTTTGAAACTTCATTCAATAAAAAGGGCCATGTGTACCTTAGCCTTTAGATTTCAGTACCCATAGTCATGAGATGGGAAAGAAATTGTGGAACATTAGAAATTGTCTCATAAAAGGGATTCAGTTAAAAACTGGAGGGAGAGCATTTAAAATTTAATAATAATTTTTTAAAAAAGTAATTCAAAGTAAAGTCTGTAGCCAAACTCCTTAATTGTGATGCATTTGCCGAGTTCCCCTCTCCCATCGTCGGGCCTGCTCTCGTGCCATATGGCCTACCATGGAACATTTAACTTGTCAGATATAATGGATTGTCCTGGAAGCAGATTTTTGCTTTGAGCACTCAGCTCCTTTCTTGCATCTCACTCTCAGCTCCAGGCTGCAGGATGAAGGATTGTGGTGGAAATGCAAAGAAGAGACACACAGTTGATTCCCCTTAAGAGAGTGACCTATATGTCACAAAATTTTACCCACGTAAAGAGGCATTATCCCCGTCACTGGCCTTAGCAGGCTGCATGTCAAAATCATTTAAATTTGCCTGGACTTAACAGATTGTGCAAACATTTCAGAACTGAGTGCTGAGGAATAATAAAACATCGTCATTTTAACTTATGCAGAAATGGTGTAGCCACATCAGCCAAAGGATAAGTATTATTTATCGTGACCTACATGTAACCTAAACCACCTGGTTTGTAGATGCTGTAAATTAAGTACAACTCTCAAATCTACCGAGAATTCTTAAGAAAAAAAAAGTCACCTTATGGAGATTTTACATGGCTTTATTGTTTCTGTTTGGTGCGGAGATGTGAGGTTGGAATGATCATTTAGGTGGATGGACAAGTGGTTGTTAATTATTGTATCAAGCTTTCCATCTTGAAACTTAAATGCACACCTTCCGTTCATTCCAATCTGTTTGAAATTAGACACTGAACATTTTATGGATTATTTAATTTTTATATGTAAATGTAAAAATTATAGTATTTGATGTCGATTTTAATTTGGTGCTTTCATGAGGTAATTCATTTTTTTTCAAGTCATGATATTATTTCTGAAATCACAAGCTTAGAAAGCTCTAGGAGGAGTTTGTAGCTTTTACATTTATAGGAAAACTTCCTTAAAAGGATAAACAGTGCCCTTTCTATATGTACATGTTCATATATTGCTACTGGGTATTCCTCTAGTACAATCTACTGTAATCCCAAATATTATACGTTTTTTAAAGATTTTATTTATTTGAGAGCAAGAGAGCAAGGGAGAGAGAGCGCAAGCAGACAAAGGGGGAATGGCAGGGGGAGAGGGAGAAGCAGGCCCCCCCACCGCGAGCAGGGAGCCCGATGTGGGGCTCCATCCTAGGATCCGGGGATCAAGACCTGAGCCAAAGGCAGATCCTTAACCGACTGAGCCACACAGGTGTCCCTGTAACCCCAAATATTATAATACAGAGACCCAGGTAATCAAAGCACAAGCAAGTGGAAAAAATAAGTAACTCATGTATCCCATTTAACTATAAAATGATACATATTTGATTGCTCCAGGGTTACCAAAGTTAATTAGATTTGTGTATGACACATGGAAATATACTAAAAAAGACTCTACAAAGTTAATATTCTCACCAAAACAAGTGTTTATGTTCTAGAAATTTAATATATGTTGCTCCATAAATTCATCCATTTTGGATAATTCTTAATATAGAGCAATGAAAAACTACAGTGACCTTGAAAACTGGTAAAACCACACTTCCATACAAAGAATTATGTCTTTTTAATGGATACCTTACCATGAAGCAGCTAAGAAATCTCTTAAAAAGTCAGTGTTTAATAATAAAGTGTACTTGTGTATATTTCACACTGACCCGAAAGTGAGCACACTTGTTTCATTAATGCCACTGATAGGATGATTCCCCGCCCCCAACCCCTGTATTCAAATTTTGGTCAGTCTGAAGTGAGTTTGGGTGGTGCCTGGCCACAGTCAGCTCTTGTTGGGGCGTGTGCGCCCTCTGCTGGCTGCTCAGATTGGAACCGACTGGTGTGAGGGGTTCTTCATTTCTTTTACTTTTCAGGGTTGGGTTTTTTGTTTGTTTGTTTGTTTGTTTTTCTTTTTTTTGATGTATTTTGTTTTTGCATTTTTATAAAAATAATCATATATTTGAGGTGATTATAAAGTTGTAGGTTGATACTGAGAATGACAGCTAATTTGTTTCTCTTTGAAAATAAATTTGGGGGGTTTGTTTGATTTTGCTAAATAGACTCCTGATAGTTCAAATAACATGTAGAATATATACCAGTCTTACATTTTTAAGTGGTTGATTTCATATTACCATTTATTGTATTTTCATTTATTTCATAGTTCCTCCTGGTCTGATTACACTTAGGAAGAATTCTTGTTGGGACTAAGTTGGGAATGGACTTCAAAAAGATAAATCATTGACATTTTGCCATACGGTTATTGTTTGTAGAGCGTGAGGTATTAGAGGAGCAAATCACCGATGGTCCCTTTGTCTGCAGGTCCCCAGGTCACAGGACTAACTTATCCAAGGGCAGTCACAGAGGGAGCCTTCTGGTCTCTCCATCACTGCTTGGATGGAGAGTATCCTAAGGTTCTGAGACAGTGAAACCAGGGCTCTGGGTAATGGATAGGTCTTTAAAATAGCAATGTGTTTTTTTTTGTTGTTGTTGTTTGTTTTTTGTTTTTTTTACTTGATAAGGTTTCATCAAATTCCTCATAATAATTATATGTGCAAGTGATTTCTACATATCTCTGAAATGACATGACTCAATTAAATCAATTTGGTCATTATTACACTGAGAGGACAGTTTAGATTTTTGCAGTTCTTTTGTCTTTCCTTGTAAATTTTTCTGATTTGTAAGCAACTGACTTCAAAATATCCCCAGCCAGCTCCCTAAACTATTGAATGATGAAAGAGTTTAGAGTTAGGGAAGGGTGGGAAATGTCATCTAAGTTTTTTCCAGTTTCCTGTCTTTCCAATTGTACGTACCAGTTACCTTAAAATTTGTTTTAAATAAATGATACAAGTATCTCTGATTTATTTAACATTGTCAAATAACTGTGAACTGCATTGTAACGAATCTCAAGTTGCCCCTGAGTATAATAGCATCTTGCATGGAATCTCAAATACACATCTCTCCTGTTGCCACCTGTTACCATGATGAGGTTCTATTCTACATTCTCCTGTGCTTTTCAGTACACCCACTCACCCTTTACTGATGTACATTGTTGGGTTTGCTGCCTTGCATTTCAACGATCTAAATCCTTTACCTCTTGAGAATAATGTCCCCTGTTGATACACCAGCAACCAACACATGGTAGCTGAGACACCAACAAATATTTATTTCCGTAGTTCATGTTTTTTGGACCTTTTTTACAACTATTCAGATGATCATTTTTGCAAGTTTCCGAACTGAAAATTGCTGTCTGCAAACATCTATTCCTTGTAATGTACTTTATTTTCTTGCCTATTTTGGTGATATGAAGTCAGTATTCTGACTACTCCCCTTGTCCTTCCTCCCTTCTTCTCCTTGACCATCCTTCCCATGCCCGCGCCTCTTCCTTCCTGTGCCGCCTGCCTTCCTCTGCTGATGTAGTCATGCTCATGTATTCAGTCATTAAGAGGCTTTCCTTTAACATTATATTGTGGGACTCAGCAGCTCGTGTAATTTTATCTGTGAACCATCATCTTCCTTTAGCGATGACTCTCGTCACAGGGGAGTTGGACTCTGAGGAGTTTGGTCATGTTTGCCTTCCTCTTCGGTTGTTGTGGACCTGATCTCTTAAAGTTGATCAGGTTCAATAATTAGCAGACTTCCCATTCTTTGTGGGAATGGAGGCTCTGAAATGTATTTTGAATTTTGGGCTATTTTCCTCCAGCTTCTCAGTGATGGATGTTGAGGGAATAGAGACCAACTGTAATTCAGTTCTAAGGCTGGAGAAATGGTCATGTAATATATCTGTTGTCTCACGTATATACATGAATGACACTAGCATTATCTTCTGTCTGGGGTTTAAAAGGGGGGCATCTGGCTGGCTTAGTCAGAAGAGCGTGCAACTTTTGATCTTAGGGTCAAGAGTTCAAGGCCCACTTTGGGTATTGGGATTACTTAAATAAAAAGAACTTAAAATTTTTAAAATGTTTCTCATGTGTATGTATATATATGTAAGTATAATGCTTGTATATATTATACACATGCCTAAGCTATATTTAAAATCTTCATGAGATTCCCATCCATCTTACTTTGTTTCAGTCTTGAGTATCATAGCAAATGTACTTGTGGCTTCTTTGAGAGATGATGCTTGTTATATTTTTGTTAGTTGTAAATTTAGCTTGAAAACTGAGGCCATTGCCTATATGCCATGATGCTTAAGTATGTAATTTTCCTTTCTAGGCTGAATAACAAACATAATACTTAAACCTTTTCCTCTGTTGCTGTCCTACTGTGGCTTACTCAGAGTCTGGTCAGTGTTATTCTTTTACATTTAATATTAGTGAGTCTCTGTTAGAACATCAGGCTTAATGGGCAGCAAATAATTTATTGCTAAAAGTGATTTGCATGGTGAAACGTAGCTCCAGATTTTCTTAAATTTTGCTGATAATTTAAAAAAAAAATTAGCCAGGCAGCAGAGATTTTTGTTGTTGTTGTTGTTGTTGTTTGTTTTGTGTTTAAGATTTTATTTATTTATTTGACACAGCGATAGACAGCAAGAGAGGGAAAATAAGCCACGGGAGAGGGAGAAGCAGGCTCCCCGGTGAGCAGGGAGCCCAATGAGGGGCTTGATCCCAGGACTCTGGGATCATGACCTGAGATAAGGCAGATGCTTAATGACTGAGCCACCCAGGTGTCCCCAGCAGAGTCTTTATTCATATGCTATTTCTACAGCCTCTGACCAGAAATGTCACAGATCTCCTCCAGAGGGGTCAAAGGACCACATTCTCTCTCTTGATATGGACGGCCTTCAGTAGAGCTTGGAAGGGTAGATACATGAGTGAAAGGACCTTTTTAACAAACTATGTTTGCTAGAGGTTGACCCTGGAATGTAAAGGTGATTTCTGTCTTGGGATAGATTGGGGAAAGGGATACTTTCAGAGCAGTGACCAGTGGGTCAGATAGAAAAGGAGTGACCTTTCACCTCTGGGACTCTCATGTCTTGGAATTCTGTCATTTATGAAGGGGATGAAAATACTTGGTAATGGGAGACTACTTTCTTTGAAACAACCAGTCTTTATTAGTGGAGATGAACAAATTTAAAGGCTAAGTATACTGCCAGAAAAAGGTTTCTGAACTAGAACTGTCAGAAAGGGCCTCGGAGATCAACAGTTATTCGTTTTTAAACAAACCAGTTAAATGGATTGGATCAGGTAGTAACCTATTTTGTTGTTGTTGTTGCTATCCACCAGGCCACCAGGTTAATTGGAGTTCCATCTAATGCAGCCTTAGAGATTATCACTGAAATTGGTTACTGTTACCCTGGCTTGTTGAACTAACCAGTAGAATTTCATTAAAAAAAAAAAAAATTAGGGTTGCCTGGGTGGCTCAGTTGTTAAGCTTCTGCCTGGGGCTCAGGTCGTGTTCCTGGAGTCCCACAATCGAGCCCTGCATCAAGCCCTGCATAGGGTGCCCTGCTCAGCAGAAAGCCTGCTTTTCCCTCTCCCGCTCCCCTTGCTTGTGTTCCCTTTCTCACTGTGTCTCTCTCTGTCAAATAAACAAATAAAATCTTTTCAATAAATAAAAATAAAAATAAAAATAAAATAAAATTAGAATGCCAGATCCTACTCCCCTGAATGCAACCACCCTGGGATAAAGAAGCCTGGAATCCAGTGTAAGAAACCTCTCCCTTCATGGGTCTCAGGACCAGCATGGTTTCTTAGCCATGCAACAGAATATGGGGGATTGCTTTTCTCCATGCCCATTCTGTGTCTTCCTTTCCTCCTAGGACTCTAGGGAAAATATTTCTGTCTGCCTGCTTTGATGCCTTTAGTGTATATTGTAAGATTGACCTTTCTTCATTTTTATATAAAAACTATTATGTTTCTTCAAATAAAAGAAAAAGCTTTCAAATGTTTATGTTGTTTCTTCAGAGGACACCCAAGTCCTTAATTGCTGTGGTCCTCTTAGAGCCAGTCCTCACTCACAAACTGTGATAACAATATAAACCAAGGTTGGCAGAACTATTAAGGTCTTATTCACATAAAGCCAGTGGTAAGTTACTCATTAGAAGTAAGTTGAGTGATTTCGGGGTTGCCCTTAGTCTTTCAGGTCTCCAGGGGACCCTTGTACAAATTGCTGATTCAGAAAATCATTACTCTGGTGGCTGAAGTGGCACTTTAGTGGCCTTAAAGAGTTATTTGACACACCTCCCCAAACAGCTAAGTTATCCCCGTGATTATGTTGATTAATTGCACACTCTGTGGAATTAGCGTTATTTTCAATGAAAGATTTTCCTGCATTTGGAAAATAAAACATAAAACTCATGTGCTTTAATTTGATAATGTGTGCACTTCTCCTGAGCATGACACCGAGTGAGGGGATTATTTTGGCTGTTGTCTAGGGCACGTGCAATAATCCAAGGCTGTACTTTTTTATTTTGCATTTAGAAAGTGCTTTTTGGTATACCAGAGGACGGACGGTCCCTCAAAATGCTTATCATTTCTAACCTTCTAACCATTCCTTTTTTTGCCTTGGGGCGCCTGGGTGGCTCAGTCCTTAAGCCTCTGCCTTCGGCTCAGGTCATGATCCCGGAGACGCGGGATCGAGCCCCATATCCAGCTCCCTGCTTGATGGGAAGCCTGCTTCTCCCTCTCTCACTCCCCCTGCTTGTGTTCCCTCTCTGGCTGTGTTTCTCTCTGTCAAATAAAATCTTAAAAAAAAAAAAATGATGTGGGGGGGGGGTTGTGGTGCTCACTGAGAAGACTTAATCTTTGTTACCAGAATAGATATGGACATTACATCTAGAATACTACAAAAACAAGTGGTATCTTGTCTAAAGGGATTTTGGTGCTTTAGTTGGAAGTTTATGTTCTAGCTTCATCTCTTGATACCTGTATAACCTCTTCTTATATAAGTTGGTTGTTCTTTCTTCATTTTAGTGACTTCATCTATAAAAATAGAGCTTAAAATGCCCACCTAAGTAGATCTTAGGGTGGGTTGTCTTAAATATGTAAGTTAAAATCCTTCACATACCATAACATGCTTTACAAATGTGAGTGCTTTAAGGAAAATTCAATATAGCTTCTGTACCATAGGCAGTCCCCCAAAGGGAAGTTTTGGTGGTGCCTCAAGATAGTCGGCATATCTGGAATTTTAGTCCACCCACTGTTTTGAAGGCAGCACAGTGTCTAGACAAGATGAGGTGAATCAGTGACGAAATACAGCCAAAACTCATAATTTTCCAGGATCAGAGCTGTAGATCATTACTGAGTATTCTATTTTTATGGCTGAAGCACATCAGTGAAAGAGAAGACTGATGCTAGTCTTTTCTGGGGAGATGGCTAGCTCCCTACTTCCAATTATCATTTGCTACAAATTATGTGTCTACTCACATTCCCACCCCCCCGTATCTTTCTGGTCTCAATTTAGGAAGAAGGGGAGGAAGAGAATTTTCTAGGCTGTGGAATGACTACTTTATCTGCTGGAATTGAGTTGTAATTCTTTTAGCATAAAATTTTTAAATTTGGGTTTTTGAATGCTTGTGGATAGAAGACCGAGTTGTCCCAGTACAGTAAGATTCTGTAGGAGAGAACCAGTGCTCTTTGAACTGTAGAAATCAGAAGAGTAAGTTCAACTTCTGATTTCTTGCAAATGCAGGCTCTCACCACCAAACAAGGATCTGGGGCAAAGTTGACCAGCTAGTCAGAATAACAAAGATGTATCTGCAAAGAAACATCACCAAACAATGATCTTAGATCAATTTAATTAAACCTTCACTGAAGGACTTGTGAGGCTTTACCATTGTTAAAATGTAAGGTACATTTCTGGGGGGGGATATAGCTAGTGTGTAACATTTCCTAGGCCCTCTGAGTTAGCCTTCCTTTTGTTTTGGGGGGCCTGTTGTGGGGTTACTGTTTCAGAGAAGATCCTAGGGAGCGATGCTGCATTGTCTTATGTTGTAATGATATTTTTTTTCTTCTACTCTTCTCTGTGTATTTAATACAAAGTCATACTCTTCACACAGGGAATGTGTAGAGATCTGCTGCCATGTTCTTTGATGAGTTGCTTCAAGTTAACATGGAGATGGTTGCAGCTTATTGTACGACGTCACAGGTTTGCTGTGCATCATTTGCTCAGCTCGAAAGTACCAGGAGACCATTTAGGGATAAAACACCATGTAAATATAAATTATCACCACATATAAGACACTTTCATTAATTTCATATCAAATTCATGAGTGTTTTGAGCTATGGGATTTGAATCTTCAGTACTGGGCTTCTTGCTTATTTATAGACTTTCCCCCCCCCCAGAATTTAAATACCCGCAGCACAAAGTAGTACTAAGAGCACAGCCTTTGGAATCAAAGTGCCAGGGTTTGAATCCTGGGGTCACTTACTGCCTGTGTAGCCTTGGGCAATTTTCTATGTCTCAGTGTCCTCATCTACAAGATGGCTGTTTCTATTACCTGCCTCCCAGCATTGTTGTGCAGATTGAATAAATCAGTCTACCTAAGGCCTTTGAGTAGTGGGTAAAGACAAGTCAGCTATTCTTACTTGGGTAAAGGAGGGAAAAGTGAGCATGTAAAAGATGAAAGGACTATAAATAACCTCATGTATATTTTCAGAACTACCAAAAATCTCAGTCATTGTTTAATAAAATAGTCTTTTCCATAGGCAAAATCATCATCATCATCATCATCATCATCACAGTACTAATTAATAGGGTAACCGGCGATGGTTGGGGTTGGGGACAGGGACAGAGATTTATTCTGACCCGAACATGGTTATGATGCGATCCCTAGTCTGAATCCAGGGAACAAAAGGCTCATTCTTCAGTTCCCAGAATGAGGATCGACAGGGAAGCAGCCTTGCTTGGGTCTGTCCCGAAACATCACGTAATTTTTCATTAAGGCTTTTCGTGGGATGATATGCTCCCCTGATACAGGTGCATCTTTTTCAGTGGTGGGTGAGATACCTATCATTCATATATAATTTAAAAAGTGACCTCTTAAGAACGAAAGACTAGAAACCCAGACTTGACCTTGTTATCGCCCTGCTGATCTACCCCCACAAGGTCTTCTCCGTGATAGCTGATCTGAAGAAATCATAGTATCAATAAGTTCTTCTTGTCTGTTTCCACGTGGATTAGAACTGTTCAGGTGTAGTCATCCACCAGAACTGATACTTCTTGGATGTATCCCTATGAATGAATAGGTTTAGGAGATCATTTTTTTCTTCAAGTAATAGTTTCATTCTTATCCAGTTCCCTGGGTATTTTCTTGCAATAGGATACTATGGATATACTAAAAGGAAAAATTAGAAGTCAAATAGAAAATGACAGAAGAATATAAAAGTACTAAATTTGGAGTGACATAGATATTTGTTAACAATACTACCCCTAAACAAAAAACATTTTTTCCTCCTTATCTTTTCCGGGGCAGCAAGATAAAGAATTACTGAATAGATCAACAAAAATCTAAAAAAAAAAAAGGAAGCAGCTTGTATTTTTTGCTTAGATTAGTTTTTCAAGGGCAACAGAAGGGACAAGGGAATCCTTTATTGATTATCAGTTGCAGCCATTTTCAATAGTCAAATTTAAATATAGATTTTAGCAGCTGATGAGTTCAGTTTGGTCAAAACACGTGTTGACTTTCTGGATTGTTTGCTCACTGTAGATGCTGACTTGTTCTGGAGAAGGGGCTGCGCGTTGATCTCCTTTGTCTCCAGAAGGATTGATTGACGGATGTTGTGTCTGCTCATTTACAGCGTTTTTCTTGCTTCATTTAAAAAATTGTGACATAGTATTACATGTGCCTTGTATACATCATTTTTGCAGAAGAAAGTTGTTTAGCCAATATGTCGACTTAGTTTATATGAAATTGTCTCTATAGCTTTCATTCAGCCTTCAGTGTGCTCCATTAGGTCATATCATTCGCTTCATGCAACGCAAATCATCACCAGCAGCAAAATTTAACATTTGGTCCTTTTAGGTATAAAAATGAATCAAATGCCTGACAAGATTGGTTTCTGGTATATATTTCAGAAAGTCCCCCCACCCCCACCCTTTTATGGGCATACAACAAATGTTACTAACGGGTACTTTTAGTTTCTAAAATATGGACAACAGTACTCCGTGCAGTAAAAGACTTGAGCGATTAATGCTACCCTTATGCCTCTTTTGAGTAGTTTTAGCCATGGGGCTTGGCGCCGCCACCATTGTCTTTGTGCCAAAAAATATCCGCAGCGGCTGTCACATTCTAGTACTGGAGGGTCGTCTCGAAAATTCCGCAGTGAACGCGCCGGGTCTGTTCATCGCTGCTATCTCTTTTAAATATTGGGAAATAGGGTCTTTCGCTCTTTCAAAGCTCTGTTGTGGTTGTGGGGATGGGGGGAGGTGGGTGTCGAAGAACGGAGAAGGGAGGAAAGATGCTGCCCGCGCTAGCCAGTTGGTCTTAGTGACAAAAATTCATGCCTGACGTAGAGTAAACGCAGATATTGAGGGGCTTTTGTGTTCATGAGCACAGATAGTCACTTAAGAATCCTTCTCAAACATGTTAGGGCTCTTGAACATTTTATTATCTGAAACAAATGTTGCAGTGCATTTTGAGCAGAAAATCAACATCGAAACCATAGCTAATTTTTAACGGGCAGTTTGCATAAAAGATACATATATGTGTAACATATGTAACATATACGTGTGTGTGTGTATTTTAGAAACTGAGATGTCATTGTAAAATGGCTGCTGTCTGTCATCAACAAATGACGGGAAGAGATCTCGTGTGCTTGAGAAGGTGCTTGGGTTTATCCACAGTCTCTGGTTATTTTGCTCCCAAACAGGGGTTTGGGCTCTGAGGGCAGATTTATAGTTGAATTTAGAAACAAAAAGATGTAATAAAGTTAAAGGCTTACACTATCAGAATGAAATGTGTTCACTCAGGATCTCTGGAGCGATCTATTTGATGGTTAAAGTGGCTGCTACAGATGAAATCTTTACAAGGAGCATAATCCTAAAAAAAAAAAAAAAAAAAAAAAAATTAAAAAAAATGCACCTCCCAGCCTCCTGCTGGCTGTACTGGCTCTTTGGTACCTCGCAGACTTCGACAGAGTCCTGGACGGGTGCCCATTGATGTCATGGAAACACTCAAATTACTGAGAATGATTCATGTCTATGCTGGTCTCTTATCCTCCCCCACACAAACAGGAGTAGATTTTTAACCCTGACAACTTGTAATTTGCAGTGGGTTTATTTTTGTATCTGGATAAATATTTTTTAACAAGCAAAATTAAGATTAAGCAGCCTGTATCTGATACGATAGTAAAGACTGCCGGGTCTATGTAGCCAAGAGCACTTTGGGGACTCTGTGCAGCATGAATTCATATTCTCTTCTCTCCCTTCCTTCCTACCCCCTTGCTCTTTTCATTCTACCCCCCCCCCCTTGATTTCTCTCCTTTTTCTCCCATTTATTTCCATTCATATTCTCACTCTCTCTCCCCTTACTGTTTACACTGACCTTCTGGATTTAAAATAATGGATTTAAAATAATGGAATAGACCCTGTATATATATATATATATATATATATATATATATGTATATATGTATATATGTATATATATATGAATTGAGACAAATCCTAGTAGGAAAATTCATCTCTCTAGGTCTGTGTGCTGGAGTCAGGTCGGGAAATAATGCCAGGTGGTAAGATTCCATAGGGGATAGCTTCA
The DNA here is from genome assembly GCA_004023965.1 of Spilogale gracilis. NCBI lineage: Eukaryota > Metazoa > Chordata > Mammalia > Carnivora > Mephitidae > Spilogale > Spilogale gracilis. The sequence goes on along the minus strand of PITA01005504.1, from coordinate 12,654 downwards.
CTAATTCCTTCTAGAGAGAGAAAAAAGAATGGATAACCTTCTTCCTTCTTACTGTATTTTGCATTTTGGAAATTACCCAAACAGGACACTAGATGTTCAATTTCCTAGGAAGTCAGAGTAAATTCTGCTTTATCCATCTATCTTTCTATCTGTCTGTCTGCCTGCCTCCCCACCTGTCTACCTGCTTTTCTGGCGGTTAAACAAGTGAATATGATGTCAAAAGGAACTGTGTGGTGGTTGTATTGAAGCCTTTTAAATGCAAGAACTTAAAAGAAGGACATACATCATTTGATAGCTCATAAAGGTTGAGTCTTTTCTGTTAGTAATATTTATAAATGGAAATTAAAGGGTAGAAGTAACCTGTATTGGACTTACACAGGAGAGTAAACATGTGTATGTGACCATTTATACTTCTGAAACGGGTAAATGCGTCTTTGCTTTAATGTAAAACCTTCATAAGTTACTCTCTTAGATCTTTCAAGATTGACAGTCTATGAGATGGCATCCTGTTTCATTGGAATTGAAACTGATATGGACATTGATTTTCTGCTTTGCCCTGAACACTATGCCAGAAATGGGGGAGCAGAGGGGAGTGTTTTCCTAAACCAGAGATTCACTGAGGCCAGTAGAAAAGTTAATACTGAGGGAGAGAGGGTAAATTTTAAGATTCAGGTTTGGCTTTCTTTGAAAATCCCCTTCCATTTTATGTATATAGTGACTTCGAGACCAGTTACACTTTTGACAAGATAGAAGATTTATTAAAGATCCGTTCTTTGTGTGATGTCAGGAAGGTAGACTCTAATAGCACTATCATTGAACCAAAAAATAAAAAAAATGAGGGGAGGTCATAAATGGAGGGAGGTCATAAACTCGGGTCATAAACTTTAGAAGGACTTCAATTCCATCCCTCAAAAGACTAGTTTTGATCTTCCCATTGGAAAGAAGTATAGTAGAGTCCTGAGTAAAGTGCTATGTCCCCCTCAGCTCTGGTCTTGAAGAGAGAAGTATCTCTCCGCCTGGGGTGGGGTGGGGTGGGGTGGGGTGGGGTTTGTCTTCTGGGTACTTGGTCATGCCACATGTCTTTTTTTGATGTCCTAATATGCATTGATTTTCTAGGACAACTCTTCACATGTCACTAAACTCTGCTGCTTAGATCTCTCGTAATGTGGCTTCATTGTCTCCCTTGCAGATTATTAAGGCTAAACATACTTCTAAAAGAAAACAAATGAGCAGCCTTGATTTTATCCTTAGATGTGTCCCAATAGCACCCGATGCTCTATACATCTCTGTAGAGCCCTCTACAGATAAAAACCGAGTTGTTAGAATTGGCACGAGACATGGACAGTCCATTATTCCTTGTTCACCTGGGTCAATTGGTAGAATCGAAACTTGGGTTTGAAGGGGATGATTTTGCAAAAGCCCCCTTTCCCCAGTGTAAATTCTATCATCGTCTTGATCGTGATGGGGTGTACCCCTGGGAAAGGGAGTTTGAAAAAAGAGTGAGAGAGAGAGTCTCAGAATTTTGAGTAGTTTCTTTGCTATTTTCACCATCTGGAGAGCCTTGATTGATTAGCTTTGGCCTCACCATTAAGTGTCAATATAATCAATGGGAATTACTAGACTAGGGTCATTACATAGATAATTTGCCTGCTGTGTAAATAAAAATGAAATTGTTTAAATTTCGCAAGAGAGAGAAAGTGAAAATAAGGGCTGACAATTTGTTTGTTAGAGAAAGTGGAGGCCATTGGAATGACAGTTTTTGGAAGTGTGGAGCAGTTTGGCTAAGAATAGGAATGAAGGATATTTTTTTTCCAGTTTATCATAGCCAGAGAGAGGAAGTGTTATTCCCTCTCTTGCTTGCATACATTGCCAGTAGTGCCTACTTTACGTATGTAAACATCGGGGAAGAGAAGTGGATGTCTGTTACCTGGAGTTTTTTTTTTTTTTTTTTTTTGAAGGAAAAACATAATTTACACTTTTTTGTTGTTTCTCTTGGCAGGTAAAACAGAAAGGGGCTCATACTCATCTTATGGGAGAGAATCAAACTTACAGGGTTGCCACCAGGTAAGTGAGAATCTTGCTTGGGGAAGGGTTGAGAGAAGGAACCTGGTAAATCGGTTTATTTTCTAAATTAGGTGATGCATTTTTGAGCGTGGCACTAAGATGCAGGGAAAGTCTGCCGCCGCCTCTGTCGTTTAAAAGTAATGAAATAGCGCAGAGCTTGGAAGTAATAAAACCCCTCGTTCTCTAGATCTCTGCCGTATCGCAACTGCCTTCACTGACTTGTTTTTCTTTTTTAATCCATCAGCCGGTACCGGTGGCACTGTCTGCAAACTAGCAATGTCGGTTAAAGTGCTTCTATCAAAAGAGTTTATTTGCAATTAAGAACTTAAGAATTTCTTACACTAGAAATACCTCGTGCAGCCATGTGTCAGACCCTGGGTTCGGGTGGTTATTGCCCTAAATTATAGTTTTCATAGGGGCTGGATGATGTTGTGTGAAAACAGGGTTGTATTGAGGGATAAAAATGTCTGTGAAAATATGATTTGTTGTCCCTTTTTGTTTCTGAATTGTTTTTGGCTGGAAGTCAAGGCCAGCAGGCTAACAGCAAAGCCGTCTCAAGGGAAGCATGCGTGAGCTAGAAAAATAAGAGTACTTTAATTAAATAATAAAATGCCAGTGTAATACAAAGGTATAGCATGTGTGTGTTTGTGTCTCTGTGCACTCTGCATTTGCATACTTTGCCCTCTCCAGAGAAAGCCCAGTTCTAAAAATACTACCCCTAGCCAAAAGTCTAAGCTTTGTTTTAGGACAATTGAGTTCTTAGTGAGGCTTTCTTTTTAACTTCAGTATCGGTATTAATTGTACGTTTAAAACCTTTATTTTGCTTAGGATTTAGACTTTGTTTTTTGTAAGTGCATTGGTTTCTTACTTGGGAGAACTCTTGCTAGATTTTAACAATCCTCTCTCATATTCAAAGCTTTCTACTGTTTCATTCCTCACCCAAACTGAATGTACAGGCAAGGGAATGCTTGCTCTCGAACCCACTTAGCCTCCCATTTTCTTTAATGGCATGGCAGAAAAAGTCAGTTTTGAATTTTTGAAGCAACCTGTTTAATCTGTCCTGGAAAATGTAAGCAGGCAGTTTTAGCAGTTAAGCAGAGCCTGTGAAGGATGTTACCTTTATGTAATCAGTCGTGTCACTAGAGGTGGAATTCTGGTGGAGGTTTATTTTATTTTATTTTTTTACCCCCTCTGGATATTTTTGCATTTTTAAAATTGCCCTCCTCTGGCCCAGCCACCCCTTGCATCCTATTCAGCATCTGAAAGCTTGGTTGCAATGAGGTGAAGCAGAGCTTGGGTCAGAGCTCCTGCCTCACGGACTGCACAGTACAGTTCCTAGCAGTTTGTTTGGAAAGAATTCCGCAGGAAAGAAATTCACAGCCATTCCAGCACAACGGAAACATCTTTGGAATGTGAGTGCAAATGTTCGGGGCAGATAGCTCCAGCGACAAGCCTCTCAGTGCCGAGTCTCTAGTGTAAAGCTCCCAATTCCTGCAGAAGGGCCGGTTCCTGTGTATCTGGTTTCTGAGGGTCAAGGCAGAGGTCATTAGAGTTTGGGGGAGAAGAAAGTTGACAACATCCTTCCTTTTTGCAGATGGTCATGGCAGAGGTCTCTGTTTTTGCTGGGCCTCTTTTTCTGGTCAACGAGAGAATAGGCTTCCTCGCCCCTGTATCCTTTCTTACTAATAGGAATTGGCGTGATTCCTCACAGACACAAAGATTTCCTCTGCTGAGTAAGCGCGAGGCCCCTTAACTTGTTAAAGCATCACCCAGACCGCGTGAGTCTGTCTGTGTATGTGCAGGGACGCAGACCCTCCCTCGGTTGGTGGGAAATACTTCCCTCGGGTGAAACTGAAGTTATTTTTTTGGCAAACACAAGGTGAGAAGTGGAAGGGGGCAGAGGGTGGAGTAGAGGTGGATGGACTGGTGTGTGATGGCTGAATTTCTGGGCCTTGGGAGGCTCATTCTGAGACATTCGTGTCCGGGGGAAATCTGCTGTATATCGGAGTATGACTGTGTGTGCTTTTCTTAAAAAGTCTTCATAATGTAGCTGAGGAGTGAGGAGATTTCTGTCTCTCATATTTCTGCTTCGTGGTCGTGAGTCTTATAAGAACTGACTATCTCTGTGCTTAGCATGGTCTCAGCACTATCCATAAACAGTGTGATCACTGAAGGATAAATAAAAGAGCAAAATTTCGGAAATTCCCTGATTGAGAAAATAGGGGCTGGGGAGGAAAAGTGCCCATATTCTGCATTTCTGCTTTCCGTGAAATTTGAGAATAGAGCAGACCATAGTGTGTCTTCCAGGGAATGTTTCTCTTGTGCCGAATTGCTTTTTGAATATCCCTGTCTCCAACACCAGCTATGCAAACCAAAAAGAAAGGCAAAGTCTCGGGTATCTTGGGCTTCTAGTCTAAGTAGCAGATCACAGCTGAAATGATTCCCCACTGTGTGGCAAGGTGAGTGGCTCTCCTGGAGAGGAAGCTTTTGTTTCTCCTGTTTACTACATTCTAGAGATGCTGGGTGGAAATCCTTTAGATGATATGGCCCGGGGAGCTCCAAGCGCAGCTTTATCGTATTTTAACGATGTATCCTGCGGACTTAGAGGGGTGAGCACTGTGACATGTGGAGATGCTTATTCCGGTCCCAATAGCCTTTTGTTTGGTGGTAGAGAAATAGTGGTGGTAAGCAACAGGTAGCAAAACGTTGTCCTGGAGAAATCAGTTACTATTTTGAAATGTATGTTATTTCAAAAATGCATCATGTTAAAAGATATATATATGTATATATATATATACACACACACATATATATATATATCCATTATGTTTCTCTTGAGGATTTAACACTAATAGTGATAGACACGTGGCTTTTTAAAGAGCAGGTATTTTAGTCAGAAAACAAAAGCTGGCAGGTTTTTTATTAAGTTGTTTTCATTATAAATAGTAATGGGCTAATATGAATTCATTAATGCATTTCCATGTAAAATTATTAGAAATAAACATGGTAACTTTTTCAGACTTTTTAAATTGTATAGAAAATGAACCAATAGACCAGCAAAGCGGCCCAAATGGACTTTTTTTTTTTTTTTTTAGTTCTCACTAAATATGGCAAAACTAATTTAAATCAAATTGGGGTACGGAAATCACACCCAGGCTTAAAATGTTCTGCCAAATTGCAACCTCATACTACTTTTACTGGCAGAGAAAATAAAATTTATAATGGAAAGTCTGACAGAAATGAAAAGGAGCAGAAATCAAGTTTTTCGCAAGGTAGTCCAACCTTCATGTGATAACCAATAGTTAATACTTAGTGGGCATCACGGCAGATGACAAAAGGAAAAGAATGTTATTTGCTTTTGGCCTCTTTTGCTGCTTTGAAGACGATGTTTGGCGATTGCAAACTTTTTTATCTTGCGGAGATCTTCTGTTTTTCAATGAGATGATGATGTCAATAAGAATGATGCTTACTAAGGCAGAAGTTTTCCCCTTAAATGGAAGTTCAGGACTGATTATCAGGGATTGTTTGTCTTTTCTTTTTTGGGGGGCATAGCCCAGGTGTAAAGTGGTTTCATTATTGGTATCTCCTGGATAAGGTGTGTGAGGGGTGTGTGTTGGGGGGGGGCAGTGTACTATAGAGAAAACTGGGTCCTATCTGAGACCAATTACATTAGAATCTTATGAGTTGGGACTTTGCTTTCCTGACAGTTCCCCAGGTGATTGTAGTTTGCAGCTAAGTGTGATGATTTTCTAGAATGGCCTGTAGGAATATACTCTATTTTAAAGATGTGTCCAAAAGCGGGTATTGCCGCTGACCTTGAAAAAGCTTTTAGACTTCTTGCCTTAATTTGATTATTCAAGACATGGAAATATACTGCATATGCACTTCATTGAAAAGACAGTGAAAATTCGTGATTTACTGAAAATCAGGAAGATGCCTTGAAGTCTTTACACAAAATTCTACAACTGAGTGTCTCAGCCCATATCTTGTTTTCTCTAGTGAAGTCCAAGGCTTTAACCTCATCCACATTCTTTCTCTTTCTCAGCAAGTAATCAAATAGAACTTTGCTGATAAAGTTATTTGATGTTGCATCTTAAAACTGACGGGATTTAAGAATTAGGCTTAATCTCACATACTTTTGTGAAAGTCCAGAAACTTTGAAACTGTATAGAAAATGGGTCTTCTCTATTTGAAATTGGATTTGCTCGTAAACCTTGTTGTTTTGGGTATATTGAAATAAAGCATTGTAGTTGGTGCTGAAACGAATAACACATTGAAGAACTGATTTTTTTCTTTTAATTATTATTTTTTTTTGATAGAAAAAGAATTACAAATGACTTAATTCTAAAACTTTGGGTTCCTTTGACTTTTCCTTACCTAAAGTCAAAAATGGGAAGGATAAAGCTAAGCCTCAAGCAAAGGCCTGAAATCCTTTGTCCCTTCTTAAGAAAATGGCTACTTAGGTCTTATGGAAACAGAAATACATCTTGGTTTTTGTTTTTTGTTTTTTAATTTGGCATTACACTTTGTTCACAGTGGACAGTGCGTCAGTCTGGGTCTAGTGCATTCTTCCTAGTGCACCTTCTTCCATCCGCTGACTATGTCTTTGTCCCACCTTAGCACTTACGAGTAGCCTTCATAGTGTCTTTTGAATTCGCCATTACTTGTGTTTGTTGAATTTGGTTTCCACCAAGATTCTGTAGACTCCTACAACGCAGGGACCCCGTCGGCTTTATCTTGCTTTGTGTACTCCCTGATGCCTGTTTCCCCTGCATCACGTTTAGGAATCATTTTGAGAGAGAGAAGTCTGAAAATGGCAATGTATGAGAACCATAGATTTAGCACTGTTTTCATACCTGCAAAAATGAGAGAATCATGTTCTCTCAAGGAAAGTCCTTTGGAAGTCTGCCGTTCTATCATATTGTGCGGGCCCTGGAAGGACACAGAGGTCATCCCGTGGAGAGTCACTCGTCCCTCACCCTCAGGGCTCCGACTGCCCGCCCGGAAGTGGTCTCGCTGTTCGAGGCCTAAACATTCAGAAAGGAAGCAACAAGGGAATTATATGTTCTGTGTTTCTGCTGGGCACGTAATTGGAACCAAAGGTCAGGATCCAGTCCCATCCTTTCTGAGTGTGCCGGGAGGACAGTGGACAGAGTGTTTAAAATCATGACCGCTTCAGATCTCATAGGGCCCGAGTTTGCTGCATGTATGCCATTGTGATTCTGCCGCAAATGGTTTTTCAGGCACCAGCTTGTTTGGGGGCCATTGCTATGGGCCTGCCTCTTACCCAACAGCCATCCCAGCGCTCATCAGAGGGGACGGTGGAACCGTTCTTTCCTCATGTTGGTAAATAGGTATCTATTGACCCTCTAGAGATCTGTCAGGTACTAAGGAGAAGAACAAAGGAAAACTACTGCATACTCCCCCTCCACGCCCCCACTAGCAGCTTTCCAGACATCAGCAGAGATAATCAAGCTCCATTTATTTAATTAAAATTTTTTTTGAAATCTTATATAGTATAAATTTTCAAATACTCAGAAAAGTTGAAAAAAATAATTAAATGAAAAGTGTCATATACCCACCACTTAGATTAAACAGTTGTTAATATTTGTTATATTTGTTTCATGTGTAAATACATATACACATTTTTCCGTGAACCATTTTTAAGTGGCAGACCTAATAAGATTTCACCCCCAGATTTTTCAGCATATGTCTTTTAGAATTATAAACACTTAGACATTGAAATGAAATACTGTTATCATCTCTAAGGGAAATAACAATAGCTTCCTAATCTAATACCCTATTTGTATTCAGATTTCTTAAATTGTCCCTCCATGAAAATGTCCTCAATAGCTCCTCCCCCCCTTGTCATTGCATTTATGCCTGGTATTTGGTTTCTATATCCCTTTATGATTTCTTTTAAACTAGAGCAATTCCTGTAATTTTTTTTAAAAAATGATATTTACTTTAAAAGGAATCGGGCCAGTTGTCTTGAAAAATATTCTCCCATCTAGAATTGTCAGGTTATTTCTTTGTGGTGCTGTGTAATTTGTTAAAGAAAAGTTTCTTCATATGGATGTTGCACTTTTTTGGCCTGAGTATTTCATAGATGACACTATGTCCTTCAAACGGCATATAATGTCAAGTTATGTTGCTATTGATGATGCTTACTTTAGTCGCTTGGTGGAGACCCCCAAATCTTTCTATTAGAAAGAAATCTTACCCTTTTTGCAATCAGTAAACAATCTTTGTGTTGATACATTAGCACTGGGCAAGTATCCCAATTCCTCAATAGTCATTGACCCCGATGGTCTTCGCATACATTGATGATGCTTCCCTTTACTAGTGGCTTTTGAACTTGTGATTTTTTTTAAAACTCCATCAGTCCATCTCCATTTATAGCTGACATTCTTCTATAAAAAGCTTCCTTTCATTGTTCATATTTTAGTGTTGGTAGTTTAAGTACTTCATACATATACAAATAAATGTTAATAATGCTCATATTAAATATGGTACTGGAGGGTACTGGCGCATTAAAGCATTCTTCAAATCTCATAAGGTATATTGATAAAACAACAGTTATAGCTCAGGCTAAAAGTCAGAAAAGCTTTAATTGCAGGAGGAAGGAGGTAATTACAGGTGTGTTTCCTTGCAAATTAGGCTCTAGTATTCTTCTGCTGAAATTTGGGACCTTCTGACAATCTGTATTCTCTAGTTGTTAGATTAATCCTCTCATAAGCACTGGAGTTTCTCTAGGTTCTCATATTGTCCCTTCTGTACTCTAGTAATTTTTCTTAAAGACCTCACAAGGCTGACCATCAGTGGCTGACCCATGGAATCTGGAGGCAGCTGTGTTGCTCAGAGTTACTCTGTGGAAGCTCATTGAGATAGTGGGTCTGGCCCCTCCCCAGCCAGTCCTTCCAGAATCCAGATGCGACTGATGAGTGGGTGTCAAAACAAATGGGTTTCTAAATGTTAGTCTGGGCTCTATCTAGAGGAAGCCTGGGAACTTACTATAAGGTGTTGGTATAAACCTCTATGGCGATTATTATTGTTCTCATTTAATAATTAAAAAAATGAAGCCCAGAGAAGTAAAACAAGCAGGCCTTAGGTCATAGCCCAAGTAAGCTTCCAAGCCAGATTTTGAACTCTAAAATGTCCCATTTTAAAGCCAGTGTGGGTTCCATGCTGCCCCGACCCATGATCAGATTTCTAGACTCAAAGATCCATATTACAGCCCATCTGGAAAAGCACTTTTGGTAGATTCCAGGCCCACTGGAGAGTCTGGTCCTGACATGGTGCCTGGAACAGTAGCTTCACTCAGGCCTGTTCAGCGTGTGCTAGAACGCTGAACACCTGGGGGGGAGGTTCAAGAGGGGAGGGGGCCACGTGGTTCCTGACCGGGCTGCCTTTTTTTCCCGTTATTATTTTTAAATAAACCACATGTGTTTATATGCAGGATCCCTTCTGTAACATCTTCAGAATTAGCATGTGCAATTTCATTAAAACCAATGAAGATTCCCTGTGAAAAGGCTGGGGTAGAATATGCCAATTCACATTTTAGCAACAGCACGAACACTTTCTTAAAAATGTATAGATTATATTTGGGCTTTGCTTTTTGTGCAATGCAGGCAGAATATGGTTTGCTATTACATGAATTTGGATTCTTCTTAGATCAAATTATTTTTCCAAAAATGTAAAAACTACATAGAGTGAAACTCTGAAACCAGACCTTTTGCAGTCTCTTAAATGTGACCCTATGATTTTTCGATTATGGCATTTAATGCACTTGTGAAATTCATGAAACGACATACTTGTGTTAGGAGCTAGGGAACTTTTATACAATAGTTCAGGACAGTGAGTGCGTTAAAAAAATTGAAATTGCTTTGAGATGATTTATGAGACACCAAAAAAAAGGGAAGTCTTGGTATCCACATGGAGCTTTCACCAGAATCTTGGGATTAACTTCTCTTTTCTTATAAAAAGTATTCAGGGGTTTTTAATGACTACTAGCAATTAGGAATTCAATTCATCTTTATATTTTTGACATGGAAAGAGAAAGGGGAAAGCCAATTAATGAATAAACAATTGATTTAAATTAACACTGAGGAATACTTGATAAAATTTCATGTTGAAATGTACCTGCCTATGGTGTAGAAATTGGTATAGTCCTATAGCTTCTTTCCATAAGAAAGGCGGCATGTTCCCAATGCAGCATCAGTGAAGACTTTTCAGTGTTAAGTGGCAGAAATATTTATTCCTTTATCTATGATTGTGCTTGGAATGGTTTCATCATCAAGAAAATATCTTCTGAAACTCTTAAAACTGAGACCACAAGTTAAAATAGTGGGAACACTGCAAGATACCAACAAAACCCCATAATCTTTTTAGAAATAAATACTTTAGAAAGGAATAGATACCAGATCTGCTGCTGGGCCTGATATGGTAACCTGCTTAGAATTGAGCCTCATCCTTTGAAAAAGTGTGTGTGTGTTCTGGATATTTATGCGGATTTCTTTACATACACCTTCTCTCACAGATAAACTAAACTGAGCTTCCTCAAGCCTGGACCTTTTATGTTCAGTGTGTTATTTATTATCTAACAGAAGTAGCTTCTTAGGAGGAGAAACCCCGCCAGAATACATAGTTGCATTTGCTTCAGCATTTCTAATGCCGAAATGTTTTTTCATAGTATGGCACTTACTTTTGTACTTAATAAAGAGAGAAGTCAATTTGTGGTGGGAGAGTGTCTTCCGCCTGGCGCTTCCCCAAGGTTTTGTTGAATAGAATATACCATCACTGTTTGATTCTTACAGTACTTAATGAACTCTGTATATTCCACGATTTCATTACCCTCTCCTTTCAAAAGGCATCTTCCAGTGAAGGTTTTCTGTGATGTTTTAAAAAAATACTAGATATATCTTATTTTCAACCTCCGTCAAAGCCACATTGGTGTAAATCTGGGATGACAATTCAGTGATAAGAAAGTAATTAGGAAGAATATCATTGAGGTTTTCGAGCAGTGACCATTCTCTAGAGCTCTAGATGTGGGGTCCTTATGTGTCAGGGGTTTGATTGTGCATGCACACAGAATAATCCGAGCTCATTTGTACAGTGATAATGAACAGCAGGGCACTGAATCTTTTCCGTTTTATTGGTATTGTATACAGTAAGTTATTAAATTTCATCTCTGTAATACACCTGCAGTAAGATAACAAAACATTGCTGCACTTAAGGAACATGTGTGTGTGGTACAATGCCCTCCCCCATCATTTCAGCCTCCCCCCCCAACAGCTGCTTGCAGATTTCAAAATCCATTGTATATATTCCCTTGAGCCCACCTCTAATAATCGAGACACATCTGCCATTGCAGTATTATAGGCATATGTAGTTTTATTGAAAACTATACCTGTAAAAAAATTAAATAACTCCTACCTCAATTAAATTGGCAAGCTACCTTTTGCAAAGATCATATTGCAGACCTCCTGAGACCTAGTGAGTTCATTTCATCCTTATATTACAAATCACTAAATATGTTATTTTTATTTAGCCAAGTAGCTAGCTTTTCTCATACTTTGATAATATGTCACTTTCATCTATTTTCATTTTGTTTTCCTTTTCCCCCTCATCTTCACTTAGAAAAAAATATGCCGTGCAGGTTGAATGAAGGAAATAGCGAGAGTCTCACTGAAGTAAATGCAAGATAAATAAAGTCAAAAGGAAAAGACTCAGCATGTAGCTCTAATTCTTAAGTGATTATTAAATAGACATAAAGGCTACAACATCAGCATTGAAGTCTTAACTCATCTTGTGCTTTCATAGAGATTTTTACAGTCTTTTTAGAGATCAGCTTGTTGACCATAATGGCAGAAAAGGAAGTACTATGAAAAAGGAATGAGTTAGGAGGTCATAGAAAGCATATATAGATGATTAGATTAAGCTCCTTACCTTGACATTTACATTTTTTTTTGAAGAATGGGTCAATAATAAATGTCTATAAAATATTTTTTTTTATCCAGACAGGACTAAAACAGGTATATAAGGTGTCTCTATAATGATTCATAGTGAATTCATCTTCCAGAAATATAGTGATTGAGCCAAGAAGAAAAGTCTGTAAATTTGCTTGCTATTGTAAGAGAAAACTCCAAAGACAAGTTGCCCACTCTATGAATAGGAAGAAAACTATATACCCATTTAGGAAAAATGTGACGGTTTCTCATTGCATAGTTTCTTAGAAAGAAAGAATGTTTTGTGCTATTCAAAGAGCAGTGTGTGAAAGGACTAAGGGAATGAGACATGGATGCCTGTTCCCAAAGTGAGTGCAGACTTGGAAAATAGATCCTCTGATGACAGTTGGAAAGTGGATGGTTTCACAGGAAGGAGTCACAGATAAATAATAGGTGATTGTTGCCATAGTGGAGGAAGAAAATCAAGCAGCCTTATTGATCACCAGGCAGGGCTAAAAATAGTTACATGCTTAAATGATGAATTTTATTTTTTGATAAGACTACTGATAAAAACCAGTGGTCATTTGGTTTCAATGGGGTTTGTCTGTGCTTGTGAGATTATGCTCAGTGTCTGATCAAGGAG
>PITA01005503.1:0-109885 GCA_004023965.1 Spilogale gracilis | reverse complement strand
AGGATGAATATCCAACTTTTGTAGCAACATGGACTGGACTGGAAGAGATTATGCTGAGTGAAATAAGCCAAGAAGAGAAAGTCAAGTATCACATGGTTTCACTTACTTGCGGCGCATGAGGGGTAACCTGGAGGACAGTGGGAGAAGGAAAGTAAGTGGGAACTAGGGTCATCCAGGAAGGGAAATGAAACAACAGAGACTTTGAACACAGAAACAAACTGAGGGACTTGGAGGGAGGGGGGTGGAGGGATGGGAGAGCCTGGTGGTGGGTACTGGGGACACCTAAAGCGTGGAGCACTGGGTGTGGGGAATGGGGAATGAATCTTGGAACTTACTGGAAAAAAAATTTTAGTAACAATAAAAAATAAAAAAATTAAAAATTAAAAAAAATTAAAAAAAAAATGACAGACAGGAGAGTCTTTAAAATCAGTCTGGTTGGGCCGTGTCAACCAAAAGTGAGGGACTAATAATTTCAAGCAGGCGACCAGTAATGCAGGCCAGTAAGTATCTCAGCTCCCCCACCCCGACCCCCCAGTCTCTATCAGCTGTCCTAGTGGCTGAGGCAGAGCAGACCAGGAGCACAAGACAGATAAGGCTGAGAGGATCCACAGAAATACATAAGGTATTTCTGATATAACTGGAGTTCTGCAGTAGGTGGTGGCATTCCTTAATTCTAGAAAATTCTCAGCCATTATGACTTCAAATAGTGCCTCTGTCTCATTTTTCTCTTTCTCTCCTTCTACACCAATAAAAAGTTATTATTTTCCTCTTTGCTCAATTCTGCATTCTGGATGATCTCCCTTCATTCCAACTTCCTGTTCACGATTTTTCTCTTTACCAAAATAATTTTCTATCAAATATTTTCGAGTTTTTGATATCAATTATTATATTTTTCATTCCTTGAAGGCCTCCTTAGTCATTGTTCATACTTCTGATTTTTACTAATGCTAACTGGCACTAATACAGCCGGTTCCCTTTTGATTTTTTTAAGTACGTTATATGTGTTTAGTGTACTTATGGAATTCTCATATTCTGACATCTTTCTGTATATAATTTTTCTCTCTGTTTTATTGTTACCTCCCACTTATGGTACATTGGGAGGGGTAGAAAGAGGTCATAATTTTTGCCTGAAAGCTCATGTTTCTTAGACTTTATAAATCTTTGAAACTTGAGATGAAGTTGTGTTTTTTTAGAGAGGATTGTACTTACTTCTCTAAGGAATCGGGGACAGTGTAAAACCAAGACTCAGTTGTTTTTTTTCCCTCCTCAGAGAGTTTTTGGACCAACAAACTGATAGAGACTTGTGTTGCAAACCTGTAGTGTGGGCGATGCCTTGTAGTAGTAAATTCTTAAGAAAGACTTTTTCTCTCCTAGCCCAAGTTTTGATACAGTGCTCTTCATTTGAGAACTATTGGTTGAAGGAGAATAAGGTTTATTTCTAGCTTAGCTTATTAAATTGAGAGTATACACTTTGAGTGCCAACTTTAGAGGATTCTTTTTAACTTTTCCCCATTGTAAACGCCCTGAGTTTTGTCTGATGTCCCTCAAGCCAATAAACAACCATAAAAACTAAAACTTCAGTTTACCTGTGCCCTCGAGGTATAAGCCATCTTCTGTGTTTATCTCTTGACTGGAGTGTTCTGTACTTTCTTGTCAAACGATTGAGACATTTCAGAAAATTCTTTTAATTTTTCTTCCGCATGTTTAGCTGTTTTCAGCAGGAAAGCAAGCAAGTCAGGGCTCCTAGAGTGTTTCATCTCAGGAACCTGAAATAAATTAATTAATTAATTAATTAAAGTGTGTGTGTATATATATATATATATATAGAGAGAGAGAGAGAGAGAGAGAGAGAGAGAGACAGAGAGACAGAGAGAGAGAGATTATACCATTTCAAGTGTGAGAGTAAGCCTATCTCTTAGATATCTCTTAAATTCTGCAAGAGGAATTTCTAATCCAGTGTTTCTCCCACTTAGATCATCATGGTATTTAGAAAACATTTTTTTTTTCTTTCTTAACGCGATATAGAACAATGAGACTTGAAAAGGGCAAGTTACTTTTTTAAAGGTGAATAAGAAGAACATGTTGGAAAAAACCAAGGTGGTAAAATGGAAAATCCCAGGGTAACCTCCGGACACACTCATATCCACCCAATGAGAAACAATTGTTCACCTGCAATTACATTTTCTCGACTTGCTTAATGATTTCCTATGAAGGAAACTACCACAACCTAGTTTTGCAATGGCACAATGAACTCGCGCATTGCACCTAAGTGAGTCATTCCTGGGTAACGCAGGGAAAGGGTTTGAAGTTAAAACACCATGACCAACAACAGATCAAAATGAGTTTAATTACAAGAATCTATTTACCCTAAAGATTCTGCCCCAGTGTTCTTAAAGTAAATAGAGTTCTTTTCTCTCTCTGTATCTATACCTACGAAAGTTGGCACTGTCTGAGATGACACTTTATGACCAATGCTCATCAAAGAAGATATTGCAGAATTGCCCAAATACAACCTATAATTCTTAGTAAGCTCTGTTTTTTGTATAATATTTCATGAAAATGTAAACCCACAACAAGTAATAATGTGTAAAACACCATTGAAATAATTTTATTGTCAGTACTAATGTAACTTAAGCCTAAATGTACTGTGCTTCAGTGGATAATGAAGTTCCCCAGATTAATTTGGCTATTTCATGGATACAATAAAAATCAATAAATTTCATGGATACAACAAAATCATTGCAGAGGAGTAGGACTCAGACACTTCCCGCGAGGCATTAACGCTATTAGCTCAGTTGACGTTGATTGGTGTGTGGAGTCTACACAGAGCTCACTTTGGTTGCTAAATTTATATCTTGGGGAAACCAACCCAAACCCTTCAGAATGTGCCCCAGCTTTGTCATCTTTGTGGTTGAGTGCTTTAATTTGACGCTCACAAAATACTAATTATTTGGATCAGAATTTTTATTTCAAATAACAGTACAGAAAATATCGCCAAACTTACAATTAAATTGAAATGGAACATAGTATTGGAGCTGAAGAGACAAAAATAGGATTCAGGTTCCTCATTTTGCTGAGAAGTAAATAAAAGTCCATGGTTTCAAAGTTAGTAAGGGCCAGAATTAGAACCTAAGATTTTTTGTTCTCAGAGCTTACTATTCCATAAACCACATCATGTCATCCCGTATTCAAGATCACATCATCTAAACCTACTGTCAGTTTCACCTTTGCTTATGGATTAAGATTTTTCCACAGAGATACAGAGAAAGTTTAAACCAAAACGTGAGGCATGATTATGAGAGCTTTTTACATTAAGCTTAACCTGAATTCTGTACAGCCTGAGGTCTTTAAGCATTCACCTTAAATATCTACTTTATATGTTTGCTGAAACAAACCACTACAGACTGTGAATTTATAGGCAGCAAATGCCATGAGTGGAGAATGAATTCAATCCACCTTCATCGCTTTGAATGTTGACTGAAAACTTCCTTACATTTTTACTTGAATCAAACAGAAAGAGAGCACTAACCCTTATCCAGAAACCAGTCTCGGAAAATTACTATTTTTATGAAAATTCATGGAATCAAAGAACATTGAAAGGACTTTGAGATGATCTAACAAAGCCACTTGCTTCATTTGTGGATGAGGAGACAAAGGGGAGAAAGGTTAAGGTTGTTGCCCAGAGTCATTATTAATTGTACTGGAATTAAAGCTCAAATTCTCTATCTAGCCACTTGTTATTCATTCTTTTGTTTTCAGAGACAGTGAAAGCATCCAATCTTGTGATTTCACATCCTTTCCAGCCATTCTTTGGAATTCTGAGTGTCCTTTTTGCTTCAAATGATGAGATGATTGTCCTATGTTTTCATTCCAGTACCTAGTTGACATGAGCGTTATGCTTAGGGCCTTAGACTCTACATTATTTCTTTTCCTTTTCTAGTGCCAATATCTATAAGCAAAGAGTTACATTTATAACATTTCAAAACAGAGGAGTACTCTTTAATCTGTACATCCCCAAGAAAAGAAGCTCAAGCAGTGCTACTTCAGTTTATGAGTAAACCACATCCAGAGGGGCGGCTCAGTCAGTTAATCTGCCCTTAGCTCAGGTCATGATCCCAGGGTGCTGGGATCAAGCCCTGCATCAGGTGCCTTGCTCAGTGGGGAGCTTTTTTCTCCCTTCCTCCTGCAGCTCCCTCTATTTGTTCTCTCTTTCTCTCTCTGTTAAATGAATAAATAAAATCTTTTAAAAAAAACACATACATTCAGAAATTTTCTTTATATTCATGTAAAAATACTTGCAAAGAGTTTTCCCCTTCCAACTCTGTCTATCCCACCTGATTTTAAATCTGTGACTCAACTGAGCAAATTCCCATATTCTTAGATTCAATTTGTGCTGAAGTCTTAATTGCCTTGTCAAAATATAATACTAGTTTATTGGTTGATTTTACACTCTGTTTTTGAATACATTGAACTACAAAACAGGAGAATATCTTTAAATTTCCTTGTGAGTAATGATTAGAAAAATTAACAAAATTTAAATGTACACTGACAATTATAGTCGTCGCATTCTTATAACCACAGCTGTTATGTTAGTTGTCTTCTATCCAACTTCCTTTCTTAAAATAAAGGTTTCCTTAAGTAAAATTGAATATATAATTTTATATTACATGCAATCATTCAGAAGCATGTCTAGTAAGGAAAGTTGCATAAAACAGTTTAGACCCAATGAATGAAAAGCCAGGATAACTAGAAAAAAACAAAGCATTACAATGATAGAAAGATCATGGAATTTTTAAGGCAAAGAGGATTTTTTGGTCCTAGAATTTTGATTCTGGAAGCAATAGTTCAGGAACTTGTATGAGTTTCCCCGGGGTTGTTAAACTCAGCCAGTGAACTTATCTTTCTAAATTTTATACTTTTCACTTTTAGAATTTTTATTTCATTTTAAAATAGCTTTTATGTTTCTATGAGAACCCACATCTGTTCATTCATTGTGATCATTTTTTTTTCTTTAATTCCATAAAAGTCCTACATGCCAAACCTAGTATCTTGGTCTTCTCAAGTGTATTTCTTTTGATTGATCTTCTCTTGAATATGGATTATATTTTCCTCATTCTCTGTGTGTCTAATAATTTTCATTTTATCCTGGAAATTGTGAGTGATACTTTTTAGGAAGTCTGAATTGTAGGAATTCTGTAGATTCTTCAGAAAAGTGTTAATTGTTGATCTAGTGTTGATCACTATGTACTTGTGGAAGAATGGTTTCACCTTTGCTCTTATGGCTCTGTATGGTTTTGTTCATCTAATGTGAATTTCTTAGTCCTGAGACAGTCTTAATTCTCAAGACATAGTTCTTTTGGAATTTCAGTGCTTCCTGAGGTATTTATCAAGCCATTTGAACTTGGCAGGACTCAAATACCAAGACTGGTCTCCCCCAGTGATGGCCAAGACCTGAAATCTCTGCTGAGTTCTTTCAGTCTTCTCCACTGGTGTCCTTCATTGGCGTCCTTGCATTCCTTCATGAATACACAGTTTTGACCAGATTTGCTGAGGATTTTAATGTAGATTTTGGAGCTCCTGTCCTCTGTGCTTCTCTTCTATTTAGATTTCCTCCCCTTAGACATTTATAGTTGGCTTACACTCTAACCTCTAGACATCTCAAATCAATAAGACAGCATTTGCTGATTGAGTTCTGAGTGCTTCCAGCTTAAGGGTTGGAGAATGCTTTCAAGAATTGAATCTTCTCCAGTTTCTGCCTGCTTTGGGTCTCTTTCCAGTACCTTCAAATGGTTATTTTTCTTCGATTTTTTTAAAGATCTTTAAATTGCTATCTATAGAATGGTTACTTCTTTGCAAGAATTTACGCCATTACCTTTCCTGGACTTCTCTTGAACAAGAAACAAACTCCAATGTGTTTTAATCCACTGTCCTTGAGCCTCTGTAACTATGGAGTCAAACCTAATCTTAACAGACACAGCTAGGGTCAGAATACCCACCCTAGAAATGAAATATCAGTCTCATCATGAATTTGAGATGATAAGAGACAGACTGTGTTCCATGGGAGAAAAGGTGCTGCAGACACCAGTTGCTAGAACTGTAAAAAGCAACCAGCAGACAGAAGAGGGGAAAAGGCGATTTTGCCAGCTTTGGTGGTAAACTATAAAATTATCCTGTGAATTTGAAACAGAAAAAAATCTAAATGAGACACTAAGGAAAGCTCCTCTTTTTTACACATTCAGTGATCATAAGTGCCAAATTGAAAAGATTTTCAAACCATAAAATACGATGTCCCAAAGTTATGTGACCTATTCGGACTGTCCATGCCACCTAACTGTTGACTAGAAAAACACACTCACTATCTGTCCACACCATTCAGAATGCAAGATGACTTTTTGGTTATATATCCTTTTTTCTTTCTGATTGGACTGATTTTTGTTTTCACCTCCTATTAGTGGAATGATGACACACAAAGACTTGGTCCCAATTACCTGTGCAGATCCACTGGTAGATACTCATACACAGACTACCCTTATGTTAGATTCCTACCTAAGACCAGAAACAGAAGCCCAGGCATAGAAAATGATCAAAGACCATTGGCTGATGCTTCATTTCTGACACAAGGATATAACACTCTCAAAGCTTTCACCCCTTAATTACCTTCTGGCCAGACTTCAGAAGATAGGGGAACAGGAGGCAACTGCAGCAAACTGGACAGTGTTGTCATGGATGGAAACTACAGGTGGTGAGAGAGAAAACATGACATAGTTGTTTCCATCTCCTCAGTTGCTTTTCTAATCTATTACTAAGTAAGAAAGTAGTTTGAGCTGATTATGTGCAATCAAGTTTGTTTTCTGAATAGGTTCAGGTCCTGTTATGTATTTGGGAAAGTTCTCTTTCTTAAATTAGAATTTCTTCATGGAAGAATAATGCTATTTGTTGTTGTTGTTGTTGTCTGTCCCCAAGAAAATGAGAGATGAGAGAACGCATTTCCTATTACATAATATTTTACCTAGCTTAATTTCTCATATATCTTATTGTTCCATGGTCCCTTAACCTTCTACTGCTATTACCACTTTGGACTAAGGAGAGAGTTGTGCATTGGATAATGTTTATTGATATTTTGCTACCCACCCGTAAGAGAGTCACCTTATAGCCAGGAGATTCTTCTCTTTTTCTGTTTCTCTCTCTCTCTCCTCCCATACATCCACTCCACATGTGTACACATGTACACACACACACACACACACACACACACACACACCCATAACACTAGGAGGCTTTTTAAATTTTTATATCTGTCAATAGAAGTGGAAAACAGAGTCTTTGGTTTATCAGTTTGTATAAAATATTTCCAAAACCACTATAATGTGTACATGTTATCATCAGCTCCATAATTCTCCCTGCCCACACTTTCTGGCATGGCAGGTTATCACCTCTGCATGTTCTTTGCTTCAGATTCACTTACCTCTGATTCATAAGCAAAGTTAGCAATAATCTGGAAGACCAGTCCTTCAATCATATGCAAGAGTTAATTGCTATCCCACTCCTTGAAGTACTGCCACAATTCTCTGCTCTGCTGAAAAGCCTTTGACATCAACATACTGCTCTTGGAAGGATTACAACTTGTATATTTGGATGGCTCTAGTGAAAATGCACCACAACACCGGGTAGGAAAGCAGGTTGTGAATGCCACACTTCTCCATTCTCACAATGGGTGTGCTATAATCTCAGGAGTGCATTTGTCTTTCAAATGTGGATCTTCACTTAGAGTTTCAAAGCAAGTGTTCAGTCTTGGAGAATAAATGTCTTGCACATCTTCCGCAACTTGTGGAGGAGCTATGATTTTTATACTTGCAGGCTATCGACTCCCTAACAGTAGGATATGATCTTTGAAACATCTTGACTATTTAGGATATGATCTTTGAAAAAAAAAAAAATAGAAGTCAACTGAGAACCAGTTGGCCAGAGTCTGAAGAGCTCTTTTCTGTCACATATGTGGACATCAAACCGGCCAGCTTAGGATCTTTCAGAAACAAGTCAAGGATGAATAAGAAATACAAGAAAATATTAAAATGTCTTCAAATAGTTAAAGCATCTGTCTCTGCAGGTTTAAGGAAATTTAAATTATTTTTAATTGCTTGGAAATTTTAAGGGGGAGAAAAGACCTTTTTCTGGAACAATTCCCTTCTTAAAACTTCTTTACCATTTGTCTGAAAACCAATAATAATCATCACATTGTCTTTCTTCAAATGTTAACACCTCAAGTGCCCTTCAGCCAATAAAGACAATAAGCGCATTGAGATGGCAATGGAAGCCACACAATTGCTTTGGTAGTTGACTTTCACATGTGTGGTTAGTACATTATTTCTCAGACTGGGTTATTTGGAACACCTATATTAGAATCCCCAAAGATCTTTCTTTTTCAGTGGATTACTGGGCTATTTTTCAGAACTACTGAATCAGAATCTTTGAGTTAGGAGCTCTGAAATCTTTTTTTTTTTCAAGATTTTATTTATTTGACAGAGAAACACAGCCAGAGAGGGAACACAAGCAGGGGGAGAGAGAGAGGGAGAAACAGGCTTCCTGCTGAGCAGGGAGCCCGATGTGGGGCTCAATCCTGGGTCTCCGGGATCATGACCTGAGCTGAAGGCAGTCGCTCAACAACTGAGCCACCCAGGCGCCCCTGAAATCTGTATTTTTAATAAATAATCAGATAATGCCTATAAAACACCAAACTTTAAGGGTCAGGTCAAGAAACATGGCAAGAGGAGAGGCCTGTCAATAAACCTATGTATATATTCACACATATGAAGTGGAAGCAAAGTGAAATTTAGCTGGGCTTTTCCAGCTAAAGGCATGTATAATAAAAATTGACTATAACACATTTTTAAGGTACCCAAGTTCTTCTGTCTCTTTTTGGTGTGCTTGTTAAATTCATATGGAAAGTAAAAAAAAATTAAACAAGGAGGCAAAGTGAAGCCCAATATATCCTTGCGTTCTCGTGTTCAAAGTCAGTGATTAGTGATTGCTTGTTTTTATTTCCTTAAGAGCACAGAGAACAGAAGTGGGAGTGAGCCTGGAAATATCAATATTCTTTGGGATTTTATATTTCTTTTCATCTTCAAAGTGCCTTACAAAATTCTCTAATTAGGCTCACACGCTCTGGCTCCTAGTCGTATCTCTAATCATAAGACAGCATACCTGCTCTTCTTTGCTTAGCTCTGAGCAACATGCCATTCTTAATCATTACTAAATTAAAGAAAAAAGTATTTTTAATAATTTCTACTTAATTAAAACAAATCTGGACATTTCTTTGAATGCAAGTCCAATTGCGTGGGCCCCAATCTATATTAGCAAAGTTTGGCCATTATTTTTTCAGAACAGAGATAAGTTGTAATTATAAAATTATCTGTAATTAAATGTAATGGTTAAAATAGTTGCATTTCTGACCAGCCTAAAATATTATTTGAAAGGACTTCATTTTATTCCCTTGGAAAATTTTTAGGTTAGTCTTTAAACTGAAAACTGAACATGAAAATTAGGAAATCTATATTTTATTTTCATTTCTGGCACTAGCTAATTATATAATTTCAGGCAAGTCACTTACTGTTTCTGGATCTTGGTTTCCTCCTCTATAAATTAGAGAAGTGTCTTCCAGCTCTGTGACCCTAAGAGCAATCATGCGCCTCTCAGAGTGTCTTGCACACATGGCTGCCCAAGAAGCCCCTCTAGCATGTTCTATTAACATCAGATGTATGTAGAGCTTGAGTGTCAAAAGACGCTACCTGGTCATTGGGCATGTCATCCCTCAGTCATCATATGGCCAATCACCGAGCAATAGGACAGGTCAGAAAGGTAAGCATGTGAACATAAGTCTTTATCTGTCTCTGGTTTGTATCCGTGTTGTGTCGAAAAAGAGTATGGATTCACCTAAAAAATGTCTCCTATGTCACTGGAAAATGCTACCTTCCCTTCCTACCCTCCTTCTCTCATCGAAGCCTTCTTCAGAATTAGAGTTTCTTTCTTTTGTTATGTCTGATATGGAGAAGTATGAAACTAAATTGCCATTTTAAGCTGTATCGACTACTTGCACCGTTGAGTGAAGGGAATGTCTTGTCCTTTTCTGAGAACATCTGTTGAGATGAGGAGGAAGGTGAAGGTGTTAGGGAAGGGACATGATCTTCGTCAAACTGGAAGAACTGAGAATATGAATGGTGAGAACAGAAGATGCAGGAAAACACACTTCACACATCATTCTTCAGGAAACAGAAGACCCTGCCTGCCTACCCACATGGCACAGCAAACAGTAGCGATGGCCTGGTCATGAGGACCTATCATTGTAAACAGGATTTTCTGCGTTTGCAATCTCCTGGAGGAATATTCCTCTCAGGTCTAGACTATATACCAGAAACAACAACAACAACAATAACAATAACAACAACAAAAAGGAAAAGTGTATTCCAACAAGTATATATATATATATCTATATTAGCAAAGTTTGGCCATTATTTTTTCAGAGCAAATATAAGTTTTAATTGTAAAATTATCTGTAGTTAAATGTAATTAGATTTCTCCATGAGCTCTGTGGCTGTGTGAGCACGGGCATGCATGCTGCTGGTGCGGGACAAGGAAGGGGAAGCAGAACACTCACTCCTAGAACAGTCTCATCTCAAACTGAGCCTATTACTGAGTGGAAAGGCAAAGAAGAGAAGGCTCAGATCTTCCTCTTAATAAACATACAACGTAATACCTGCATAGATAGTTGTGTTTTCCTTGGATGCTGGGAATTCTGCCTTTCATAGGATCTACTTCCTTGGGTATCTTGGGTTGGAGATGGACCAAAGCAATACTGTTGGTCACCTCAGAAGTAAAGTAAGAATCCACGATATTCTGGTTTGATGCTAGATCCATAGTGGAATCTTTTGAGAAGGGAAACCCGTGTGATGGATTCACATCTTAGTAAGTTAATTGAAGTGCTGCACTTATCTTTCGGGAAAATACTCAGGTAGGAATTCATTCTGGTGCCATGGCCAAAGGCTTCTCCAGAGCAGTTCAATCACCATGAAACCCAGCCTGAGCAACAATGACTTTAGGGTGACTGTACCATATTCAAAAAAGAAAGACACAGGATGCCCACTCTAACTTGAATTTAAGATAAAGAACAAACATATATTTAGTATAAGTATGTCTCACGCAATATTTGGGCCATATTTTCCACTGGGTTTATCTGACATCAACATTTAGCTGAGGGTCTTGAATTTCATCTTCCAACTTGAGGTGGTTTTCAGCAGAAATTTTTTTGGCTGCTCTTGATGGCCTGAATTGAAATATGAAGAGAAACTGTTCCTCTGACACTTTTTCACGTCATCTTGTTACCAAAAAGAATAGGAGACCAACACATTCCCATAGGTTTCTGTGAAAATACCAAGTGCCTGACCATGTGTGGACAGGGCCTCTGACCCAATTTTATCATTTTCAGTAACTATTTCTAAACAAGGGGGTGGTGCTTGCAAATTACAGAAAAGTTGCATCATCCCCATAACATCAGGACTGAGTCCAGATTAAATAAGTGGAACTGAATGATTCAGTGGTGCTTTGTTAATCACCATGCGAGTCTAATTGTGTAACACCGTCTCTATGTTTTTCACTCCTGCCCATTTTGAGGAGACACAATGCATTGTTTTCCCTGTGTGACCTGCTCTCTGCCATAAGACTGCTTCAAACCCAAGCACAGCACAGCATGGGCTGCTCTCGGGTGCCCTGAGAACCCCATGTGGAACCCTGAGAGCTGCCACGTGCTCGTCATCTAAATTCTAGTTGAGCCTTGGACAACCTGGGTTTGAATTGCACAGGTCAGCTTACATGCACACATTTTTATATACAGTTCTGTAAATGTATTTTCCTTATGGTCTTCTTCATCTCACTTTTTCTCTTATATACTGTATAAAGTAGATATACATAGGAACTCAAGCTGGGTGGAAAGCCCAGCTGTGCTCCTCATCAGTGATGTCATATAAGGAAAATCACCAAATCTTCCCCTCAGAACCAGAGAAGATACTGTCAGTCCCCTGTAGCCACAGACTGCTGGGACCGACACTACAGTTTGTTGTAATACACAGACTACGAGGAACAACAGGGTGTGTGAGTAAGAGGATGCTGGGAAGAACCTAATAGAGGATCTGGGGATTGGTTGGGTGATTGAGGGAGGAGCAAAGGAGGAGGCATATGGTCTGGATTGGGTGTTGGGGACAATAAACAAGCAAACAAATAAGTGTAAGTGTTTGTCATTTAATTTAATTTATAAATACAATTTATAAATTACAATTACATTATAAATGTAATTATAAATACATTATAAATAAATACAAATAAAAGCCATTATAAATACATAATTTGTAATTAAAGAATTAATAGTCTGTAGAATTTAAATGTTAGCTTTTTCTTGATTATTGAATCCAAAACCCTCTTTTCACAATTGAGAATGTAGGATCTTAATAAAAAGAGTCTGTTTTGGGGCACCCAGGTGACTCAGTCAGTTAAGTGTCTTCCTTTGGCTGAGGTCATGATTCCAAGGTCCTGTGATCGAGCCCCACGTCGGACTTCTTCCTCTCTCCTCTGCTCATGTTCTCTCTTTTGCTATCTCTCCTTCCCTCTCAAATAAATAAATAAAATCTTTTTTTAAAAAGTCTGTTTATGATGATTTATTTGATTATAACATTTTGCATTTTCGTAATATTTATTGGCCTAAATTTGTAAATGGTCAGTCTAACCTAGTGAAGATGGCTTCAGTGACAGTCTTGATCATTTGTTTATCAAACATTCAGTTATAATAGAAATAATATTTATTGGCTGCTTGCTAGGTGCTAAGTGCTATGTTAAGCATCTTACATAAATCATCACATGTAATCCCAACAGTAACTCCATGATATTGGTAATATTATTTTTCAGGTTTTACATAGATGAGGAAACTGGATTTAGCAAGTTTAAGGAACTTGTCCAAGGTCATGTGTAGATTGTAAAATTCACGCTTGCTTCAGTTATTTTAGGGCCTGCATCAACACAATTATTTTTGAGTAGCTCTGAATTATTTTCTCAGGCACTCTTGTCACCATCTCAGTTCAGTTCAACACATGCCCTTGGCCAATCTGTTGCCTCCAAGTCTCTGTACCAAGTGATTGTGGACAAGCATCACACTGGCCAGCCATTCTCCAGTTCTCAGCCCACAGCTCAAAGCTAAGCAGGAAGAAGGCTGTGGTATTTTCTCCTTCAGAGAGGCTGGTATCTATCTCAGTAACGGGGAAATAATCCAAGCCAACAGTACACTTTACCCTCCCCGCGCACATAATCCAGAGACATCTTGGCTAAATGCTATTTGACCTTATTACAGAAGGAAGATCAGAATGAGATCGTGCAATGGTAATGCAATGATAAAATATTTCAAGAAGTTCTCAATCTACTTCACAAAATAACCACCATGATTAGTTGTTTTTTTGGAAGAGTCCATCAGTATGTTTTTTGTTCTTTTTTTTTCCCCTTTGGGCACAAGGAAAACTTGAACTGAATTTCATTCCCTGTTGAAGTAACGATCAAGACTTTGTGTTCCTGGACAATCTTTTTTTTTCTTTTCTTTTTTTTTAAATGGTTTCCAAATTCCATTTTTTCACTCATTAAAATCTGTCCTGTTGTTTTCCATATACCTCATATTGAACAATGTGACAAACCCCTTTTTTAGTCCCACATAATTTTTAAATAAACGGCCAACTGTGGACATCATCGGCAGACTCTATTTATTTCCCTCTAAGCTGTTTGCCCTTCATTTTTTTTAAATTGTGAAATTCAGAATAAGATATGTTTGGTTACAGTGAAGCTTCTAGATTACATCCCGATAGAGTATTCATTATCCCCAATTAAAGAATTTAATTTCTGAGTACAAGAGATGAATGGGAAAGGATCACTATTCACTCAATGTTGGCAGTAACAATGAGTACTATTTATCATCTATCTACCCCGTACCAGAAATTACGTTACTTTGCTTATCTCATAATTCCTTACAACATCTCCATAAAGTAAATATTACTCTATTGAATAGCCAGGAGATGAGCTATAGTTGTTAACTATAAAATAAAATTCATGGTACACATAAATTTATTTGTCCGTGTTACTGTAGAGCATTTTCTGAGATAGAACATGAGACTTCTTTAATACTCCACAGTGCTTCAAGAATAAAATAAATATTCATTTCCAGGAAAATGCCTTTCTTGAGTGATTATTTAAATAATAATAATAATAATATAATAGATCATTGGAAACCTGTAAAAGCTGGAAAGTGACTCAGAAAAGCAGCAGGAACCTGCCCAAATTGTCCTGTTTCCTTTCTTTCTCCATGTGTCTCCTGTTAATCCCACTAAGTGAATTTTTTATTTAAAATATTTTTATTGGTAGTAACGTATGTCCAAATGATTAAAATAAAACTAGTATCTCCTTCCTGTCTTCCTTCCTTCCTTCCTTCCTTCCTTCCTTCCTTCATCTCTCCCTCCGTTCTTTATTTTTTCCTTCTTCATTTGTATTATTGAAAATTCATAGTAGAAGATGTTTTAAAGTTTATCCAAAGACTTGTCATTCTAATCATCTACTTAATTCCTGTGAATTCATAAAAAATGATTGTAGGCATTAACTGTATTCATTTGGGTAGCAATAAAAAAAGTAATTCAAGGATAATTCAAAGCTATATCTATCAATTTCACTTAAAATAACTAGAGACTTTTCCTTCTTCAGGTTGCCTTCTTGATAAGCCAATGCAGACTGCCACATAATCAACTCAATTGATTGTAATGATAGTCAAAATTAAGAAATTTGCTATCACTCCTTTCACTTTTTCTGAAATGCTATAGTCTCTGAAGAATGAAGATAAGCAATTCATCTTTACCACTGAGATTGTCAGAATATGTATCCTTGGAACATAAAGACGTATTTTTCATGCTATAATAAAGCACACAGACTTTGATGTTCTTCCAAAGCCAAAATGATGCTGCCCTCGGTAAAATTCTCTGGGGGTTCATCTGTGAGAGAGTGAGGTCAACCTTTGACCCTGATGTTGCCTCCAAATAACAACAACCAAAATGTAACTTATTACACACTGTCAAGTGTAAAGATAAAACATCAGTAGCATGTGTAGAAATGTCAAATAGGTATGTAGGAAATGAAATACAGGTATACCGATTTGTAGAGATAGAAAATGATCTCTATTCTGTTGACTTTGCCATTTTGCACATTGAATCTTTATTGCTCCACTTGCCATTTAAGTAAAAATATCTGAATCTCTTTAAGCTAGCAGTTGACCTCTCACATGAACAAATATCCCTCCTTTGACTAATCGAATATAAACATAAATATTTGATGATTTGACTGAAATCATGCTACAGGGAAAGTTCTTGAAACACTCTCAAATGTGTCAAAAATAAAAATAGTATGGATTTGGAGAGATCACCATTTAAATATTTTCTAGTAAGTTGTAAACCAACCCTTCATTTTTCCACCTTGTTGGCTTCCTCAGTAGTGTAAAGCTTCTTTTAAGTCACCTGTGAAATGGTAAAATAGAGATTGTAATCTCTGTGTCCACTCCGATTGTGTTTACAGTCATACTCACATGTCCTCAAAATGGGGACTCATTAGTTTAATCTCACTACTTGTGAAGATATTTACTTAAAAAAAAATGGTAAAAACCTAAGACATATTAGTAAAACACAAAAATTAAACCGCAAAACAAAAATGTCAACACAATCAAGAAACAAAACCATGCAAAGCCTACCTTTTATTTTTAAAAATTATTCTTGAAGAGTTTTAAAATCTGAAAGCCACTGAAACAGGGGCACTGGTCAGATCCAATAGAGTAATTTCCCAGAAGATGTTTAATGGGACACTCAAGGGACATTTCCTAAATCCTAAACATAACCACAATAAGAATGATCTCATTAATAGATCAAGATTAATGTTTTAAGCCATGTCAACTATTTCTAGTGTTCACTATGACTCTGAGAGGTGATAGGATTTATCTACCTTTTCTAGACAAAGGACCCAAGACTGACTAAATGTAAATGTCTTATTTAAAATCATATAGCTAGTAAAGGGGAGAACATTGATCTGAAACCTGCTTAGTGTAGTTGCAAAACTTCACACAGTCCATGCTTTTCCCTGTGGCCCTGAGGCAAAGCATTTTTGGTCATCACAGATCAATAATGATTATTGGCAAGTTAGCAAGCTAGAAAAAGGGAAAACTGAAATTTCTGGCTGGCATGTTTGGTTGTCACCATTTTAATTTCTTTCAATTCCCTACCATATTATTTCCAAACAAAGCATGAAAAAAAATATGATCTATTTTGTAAGTTCATCACCTGTTTGGTTAATAAAATGCATAACTTGAATTGATGAATTTATCCCATTAGGCATGTCAAAGCTCTATATTTGAAAAGTTTAAAATGCCCAAAGGGGCCATTTTTGTCATCTTTTAAAATAATCAAAACTTGCTTCACTACTTAGAATTTAAACTTCATCTTCAATCATTGGTTGATAGAATCTTTCTATCAATTAGAAACAGATGCCTAAACCCTGACCCTATTGGAATCTTTTTACATCACAAGTTCCACATCTCTCAAAAGAATAGTTAACAGCCTCACCCAAACCATAAGGGAAGATTTTAATTTTGATTATTAAATTCCTTTTGCTACAAGAGATGAGACATACGACTAAAGAAAATGAGAATAAAATATGTTCTTTCCAAGAAAGGACAATGAACATATTTCCACAAATAACAAAAGAGTGGATCAGACACTAAATTCCGGCCATGCCACCATCTTGGTAATCCTCCAAAACTTTTAGGGTAGGTATAGATTCTTGTTATACGTAGCTCCTGATCAGTAAAGAGTAAGGATTTGTTCTAGATCATCCCACTGTCCAACAAACTCAACAACACATCCACATATTACATTTTGTCTTAAGAACCATGAAGACATAAACTATAAGGACATAATATGGTGAAATTTTGATCTGGGTTCTCTATTCTTGGCAAAACCAATGCATAATTATTGGGTGGACGCTCTATGAAGAATGTTCAAGCTCATGCTTTGGTGGTAAAATGGAAGTGATTATCACAGCACCTGGTAACAGTAAGAAAGTAAATGAAGACACATAGTTATTTCTGTCCCTGTTGTCTTTGGTGAGGAACACTGTCACCTATCCTACAGTTTAAAGAAGAACACTGAACAGTGACACTGAAGCCAAATTCAAGCTATCCATGTGTTTTAACTGGCTAACCTAATTCATATAAAATTTTGAATTTTTCCAATATTTTTCAAGAAAGAACATCTTACACAAAAATCTGTATCCTAATTGTTTTGAAAAATCAAACAACTGTATGCTGCCACCAGAAATTCTTTCTGGATCAAAGTGAGAGATTCATTCATTAATACAAATGTTGAAACATACCCAGCATTTTTAGAAAAAATGAGTAAAATAATTAAGAAAGACCAAAAATGAGACAATTTTCTAGTTTGGTGTGTGTGTGTGTGTGTGTGTGCGCGTGCGCAAGTGTGTGTGTGTGCACCTTTTTTTTTTCTTTCCAATTTGAGATTGAGGGAATGTCGGGTAGGGGAAGTTGAAAGCAAGGGAGGAGAAGAGGTACCCAGCAAGTGTAGCTAGATTGCTGTCTTCTTAATAAGAATGTATTTTGGGGTGCCTGGGTGGCTCAGGGGTTAAAGCCTCTCCCTTTAGCTCAGGTCATGATCTCAGGGTCCTGGGATCGAGGCCCACATCGGGCTCTGCTCAGCAGGGAGCCTGTTTCCTCCATTCTCTCTGCTTGCCTCTCTGCCTACTTGTGATCTCTCTATCAAATAAATAAATAAATAATCTTTAAAAAATAAGAATGTCTTTTGAAGCAATTATACACATTACATTGTATGTATGTATGTATGTATTTATAAAGATTGTATTTATGTATTGTACAGAGAGAGAGCACAAGCAGGCTTCCAACTGAACAGGGAGCCTGAGGCGGGGCTCGATCCCAGAACCCTGAGATCATGCACTAAGCTGAAGGCAGACGCTTAACCGACTGAGCCACCCAGCACCGCCATTACATCTGATTGTATGACTAGTGGTATTCCACTGTATCCATTAGATAGAAAGTTCCTTACTTTTTACAGAGTCTCTCACGTGGTGAGAATGCAAGCTTCCTTCCCAATTAGAAAAAAATCTTTCAGTGCATCTATCACTATGTATTGCCATACAAATGCTCAAAACAAATAAGAAAATTAATGTGGAAAGGGATAAGGAAGGGCTTGGGGTTGTACAGAAGATGGTGTGCCTGATTTCACTAAAAGCAAACAGAGCTTTAACTTCTAGGAAACAGGTACCATTGGTTAAATATCCTATAATAAATCATCTCTGTGAAATTAAAGTAGGATTGCAGTTAAAGCAAAGTTTTCCAGTTTGTTAGAGGATGGTAATGGTACCCATGTCAAAATTCTGTGATGTTCTGGAGAAAGAGACTAAGTATTAAGGTAGATTAAAATCAATATAAATTGGTTACTTATGTTTAAGTGAGACTAATTATCAAAAACTAAGTTATTAAAAACAGAGCTATATGGACAGGAAAAATCTATCTGCAGGTAGTCTTGTCCCAGGATCCCAAGTTCAAGTTCTCCTGGCCTTTAATTGAGTGGTTGTTTACCTGTGGTTCACAGACCCCTAGAGCATCACAGAAAAGCTTTAGGAAGTCAGACCATGAAGCCCTAAAATTGAAAACAAAACTTGGTATGTATGCAGCTTTGATTTTTTTTTTTTTTTAGAAAGAGGACCTATAATTTTAATCCATTGCACACACCCAATTCACTCATAAACATTGAGAGGAAAATAACAACTGTAATGTGGGTCATTTATTTAATAAGGCTAACCAATGAGTCAGTTATAACTTGGATCATTATTCACCTAGGTCCAAGGGCCAAATGACCACCAACATTGAATCGGGCTGCTGGGAGAGCTGGCCAGCCTCCACCGGTAGCTCGAATCCACTGCTCAGCTCCCCACCTATGGTGATGAGTTTATAGCTGTGACGTCAAGGGACCTCACATTTCATCACTGTGACAACAGACCTAGGGTTGTCGGACAGCAAGACTCCCTCTGCTTTTTCTCCCAGCAGTTGGAGGGGCATCAGAATGGAAAGAGTGTCAGTGGAGGGAAGACCTTTCTTTGGTGAGAAAGAACAGGAGAGAGCTCTTGTGGGGACATTCACATGTTACAAATGCTTGGTGAGAGTTGAATTACAGAAAATAATTCTGCAATAATAAGGGCATTTTATACAGCAGCAAACTTCTCTTGACAAATTCAGTCTTAAAAAATTCAATGAATTGTGTATGATACTTCAGGGAAGAAACTGATCGCATATCCTATGGTTTTCTTTTTCTTCTCGAGGCGAGGAATGGAGAGCGGGGGGGAAAAAATCCACATTGAGGTTTTTTCCTTCAAATTGTCAGTTGATAAATATAATTTCTCTGTATTTTTGCTTCACTGATCGGAAAGGCTGGTCGTTAATGGCCTTTTATTACGAACTTCCTTTAGTACGCAGCCGAGCAATTAGGCATGGGCACGCTCCGTGACCCCTCGCTGCCGCGCCACCCGCTTTGATCAGAACTTTGCTCAGCGACACACGTCTAATAACCAAGTGGCATGAACTGAACCATCAACACCTTGATTTATTCCTCAACCCACATCCTCGGCCAAATCGGGGTGTAATTAGCTATTATGCCAACTGCCGGTATTACCCGACCTTGCGTTGAGGTTGGGGCAAAAACAGAACAAAGCAGAACAAAAAAAGCAAAAAAAGCCATGCCTTGGTACAAACAAAATCATGAAGGCAGCACCGCAGGAACTTCCACCTCTGTGACAAGCGGGTGCGGTAGCTTGGAAACAAAGTAATGTTGCAATCAGTTCTGTTGCTTTGCGTTGCCTTCAGTGAAGTGGTTTAAATTTAGTACAGCAGAACTAAAAAGAAAAAGGACACTTGGGAATGAGCACAGTAAATGACAAGCCAGATTCTCTCCAGGAGCATCCCAAGCTGTAGAATCCAAAATTATGAACATTCCATCGGGCACAGCTCTTAACATAGAAAAGAATTGAGAAATGATCACCAAACATTTTTTTTTTTAATCTTCACTAGTGGATACAAGACATCGAAATGGATGATTTTTTGGTGTCTGACCCAACAATGGAACCCCAAGGGCAAAACAAACCAACTAAAATTCCCATAACTGGAAGTTCTACATCCGTGATCTCAGACAGTAAGATCTGAGATCTTACTGGGATTCTAGTTTGGTGGGTGGGTCTAAGGTGGGAGCCCCGAGTTCCAGCATTTCTAACAGTGCTCCCCGCCCCCACCCTGCCCCGAGGGGAAGCCGATGCCACTGGTCCCTGTGTATCCAAGTGCCAGGTAACTCCAGTTTAACCAAATTAATCCTCAGCATGGTGTGTTCATAGCTGCATTTTGCATTTAAAGATATTTGGACTGTCCTGCAGCCTACCCCTGCCCAAAAGATCCGAAGTATCGTAAGGCATTTACAATGAGCTCTGAAGAAGATCATGAAATACTCTTGCGTAGAGGCATTAAAACTTCATGACATAATTAATAAAGATTTGGGTTTTCTTTTTTATTATTGTGGAAAATGTGGAATGTATAAAAACAGTAATCAGGAAAACAAAAATCACCCATAACCTTGTTTTTCAGAGATGGTCTCATAACATATTGATATATATTTCTCATTAGAATCAAAAATACTTATGGGGTCCCCGGTGCCTCAGGGGGTTGAGCAACTGACTCTTTTTTTTTCTTTTTTAAAGATTTTATTTATTTATTTGACAGAGAGAAATACAGTCAGAGAGGGAACACAAGCAGGGGGAGTGAGAGAGGGAGAAGCAGGCTTCCCGCCGAGCAGGGAGCCGATGTGGCGTCCTGCAACTGACTCTTGACTTCAGCTCAGGTCATGATCTCAGGGTTGTGAGATGGAGCTCTGTGGGGGTTCTGCTCTCAGCACAGAGTCTGCTCTTCCTCTCTCTCTCCTTCTGCCCCTACCGTTTCCTCTTGCTCTCTCAAAAAAATAAGTCTTTAAAAAAAAAAAAAAGAACCAAAGGTACTTACACATTTTGGACCTAATTCTTTTCACTTAACATTTTACTATATGCTGTTGCTGTTTCATTGAGTTTTCTTCTGAATAAAGAGATTTAGTATCCTGTTACTTTGGAGGTACTATAATTTATGGAATGGTCTCCTGACATACAATAGATATGTTGTTTCCAAAATTTCCTTATTTAAAATATCATAGGGGTGCCTGCGTGGCTCAGTCATTAAAATATCACAGAACGAGAGTAATAACATTTTTAAAATACCTGTTTCGGGGCACCTGGGTGGGTGGCTCAGTTGGTTAAACGTCTGCCTTCAGCTCAGAAGGGTCCCCGGGTCCTGGAATTCCTGCTTTGGGCTCTCTGCTCAGCAGGGAGTCTGCTTCTCTCTCTTTCTCTCTCTCTCTGTCCTCCAAGCCTTCGATCCCACTCCTGCTCTCTCTCTCTCTCTCTCTCTCTCTCTCACACGTACTCTCTTTCAAATTAATAAATAAAATATTTTTTAAAAAATACGAGTCATTGTTATAACTTCTTTTCTACAGGTCTTTTATTTTTTTTTAGAGATTTTATTTGAGAGAGAGACAGAGATAAGGGCAAAGACAGAGATAGTGAGAGAGAACAGGAGTGGGGAGGAGAGAGAAAGGGAGCCCGAAGTGGGGCTCAATCCCCTACAGGTCTTTGGATGGGAAATGTTGGTCTTCACTCACAAGGAATTCCTCTCGTGTGCTTTGTTTTCCACTCTCTAAGAGAGTATTTTCTAGAAGCCAAACCCACTGCTTTACTCTTCTGGTAATTCAGTTAGAAAAAAGACCCCTCATAACCATTTTCCCACCTACAGTACCCTATGTACATCTTAACTGAGAACCACTAAAGAGCTTCCATTTCTTCCCCTTGTTATCTATTACATTCCTTTCCTTTTGGAGGATACCTTTTCAGCTGTTATTTCTCTCTAATTTACATTTCAAAAACATCCCATTCTCCATTTAAACACATAGTACTGCATTATTGAACTGTGGGGGTTTTTTGTTTTGTTTTGTTTTGTTTTTTTAGGATAAAATTAAGATCATGAAAGTGTAAATTTTATCACTTACCCTTCCTATGGATCGGGGAACTTTCACATAATTGAGATAGACTTGCCTTCTCACCTCCTCTGACCTAGAGAAAGGCTAGTAGTAATTTTGCCATAGATACAAACTAGAATGGCCTGATTATATGAATAGGAACATAGTAGACTGTTGAACAACACGGGGTCTGGGAGTGCCCACCCCTGTGACTCCCCTAAAATTTAACTACTGATAACCTACTATTGATTGGAAGCCTTACCGAACACACAGACAATTGATGAACCTGTATTTTCTGTGTTATATGTATTATAAACTGTATTCTTACCATAAAGTAAGTTAGGGAAAAGGTCATCAAGAAAATTATAAGAAAGAGAACAGGGGCGCCTGGGATGCTCAATTGGTTAAGCGACTGCCTTCGGCTCAGGTCATGATTCCGGAGACCCAGGATCAAGTCCCACATCGGGCTCCCTGCTCGGCGGGAAGCCTGCTTCTCCCTCTCTCACTCCCCCTGCTCGTGTTCCCTCTCTGGCTGTGTTTCTCTCTGTCAAATAAATAAAATCTTAAAAGAAAAAAAAGAAAGAGAACACACACTTATAATACTGTACTATATCTAAAAAATCCTTGCCTACTGGATCTGGACCCATGTTGTTCAAGGATCTACTGTCCATCGAAATAGTTGGTATGAGACAGGATTCTGTTGGCCTCAAATGATTAAAATATGACTCAAACTCGCTTTCAAAGGAGTGCAAGTGGAATTTACTGACTCCCATAACTGGGATAATAATATGTATATATCCCTCTGAGCAACATGACTTTCATTTAGATCAAATAACTATTTTTCTAAATTAATTCTGCTTATTTTAAATTCCGCATTTTCTTGTACACATCCAAATGTGATAACTACTAATATTTTGGCACTGTTTGCAAAAAAATTTAAGAAGACATCTGAAAAAGTTAAACGACAAAAGTTTTATGTCTGTGTCATCATGTGTTTTATATAAAAGTTATTTCCAAAAGTATTTTAAGTTTTCATCCCACTTATAGTTGGAAGTTTATTTAATTTATGGCACAAAATCAGATACTATTATAAATGATATCCTCAATTCAGTTGAAAATTCCCACACTAAGGATCAAGATTTTGTTTTTAAGGTGAGTATAATATAAATACAGATTTGGCTGGAGTAAGGAGTCATGGTAACAGTGATGCCCTCACGAATAAGAAATCTGTAGACCAAAGGTACCTACTAAATGAAATGTAAGCTATTTTTCTTAAAATGTACAAGTACCTTTATCATATAGCATTCTTTTGTCTGATGAAGCTGATGTTGAACACACACACACACACACACACACAATTTAGGATGGGTGTGAAACTTCGCTGTTTTTTGTTGCCCCCTCATTGGATTCTCAAAATGTTTAATTCCACCTTATAAATCAATGTAAGTGTTCCACAATTCCACTGAACCTTTTTAAAGTAAGTCATCTAAATTTTGGTTGCATTTTGTTCAAAATCAGAAAATCTTTAAGTAGTGGAACAACAAAACAATTCACCTCCTGAAGATTTTAGCAAATTAAAATTATTGATAACAGCACGTGTTAACAGTTGGAGATGGTTGAGTGATTTGATGATTTGGGAACTAAACTGTGTGCCCTATTTACCTTTGAATTTTTATGACTGTGCTTTGTAATGCTGGTACCTTCAGGTGATTTTTCTTTTTTGCACTGAATAAATATATATTCTACAGAAGGATAGAATGAAATTGAGAAGTCCTAGTTTTGTGTAGCATCTAATTCTGTGAAACATTCAAATGTAAATAAGGACACCTTATTCGACAAGTTTTGACTTATAAAAATATGATCTTATTTATATTTGTGGTGTTTGTGCATTAGAGAGAAGGAGAGAGAGAAAAAGAGAGAGAGAGAGAAAGAGAAATATTTATTTCCTGAAAGAAACACAAAATGTTAACCAACGCTGCCTCCAGGTAGTATGACAGAGGAGTCTGAGAAGTAAGGAGCATAATTTTCATTTTGCATCTAATTGTTTGAAAATTTTATCTCGAGCATATGTTGCTTTTATAACGATAAAGCATTTGTGAGTCTAAAGGAATGGATGAACATAATATTTTAGAAAAATATTATTCCACCACTCTTCATGGGTTCAGAGGGAACTTAGGAAATCTTTAAAAATCCAAGTTCATTATTCTAACGGTGACAATTTTGAGAACTGTGCCTGGCCAGAGAAAGAGATGTCGAGACATCGGTCCAGGTTTCAGGTATTGTCCAAGCTACCGTTCTAGACAAAGACAAGCGCATCTTGTTTGGAAGGCTGGGATTTTCGTTGATGATTTATTTTGTTTCCGTGTCAGCCAGACCCAGTCACAAAATCCAAGTTCTCTTCCATTGAAAAAAAAAGAAACATATTAATCTTGGAAGTAGGTAATTGACTATTTTAACACTGGAGAATTAATAGATGTTACCTTCATATATTTTACCACCAGTGTAATCTCAAAGGAAAGAATGAGGAGAGTAGTTACATTTGTTGAACTTACCTTGGCAGCAAAGAGCCCTTTTTCTGGCAGTGATCATGTACTTAGCAGATAAAGGAAAAAATATGTTTGGGAGACCACATGTGAGCATTAGGAGCCATTATTTTCCTTGAAATCTCCGTGGCCCCAAAGAAACTGGGAGTTGCCATCCAAACAGGCAACCCAAGCAATGTTTTTCTACAAGATATTTTGAATCTATCGGTAGATACAGATGTAAATAAAGATACTTTGCGATGAGGCATTTGCTGCTAAGCAAATAGAATATAGAGCTGACAAGTGCCTGATTATCCCCCCTCCCACCAGATGGTTTAGCATCACGACACAACCATAATTTGTTTCAGGACAGTTTTGTATCTGCAAGGGCATAATCCTAGATAAAGTGTTTGGTCACAGAAGAAAGTTAAAGTTAATCTCATCTATCCATACACTCAATTTGAAGAAAATGTATTGTTTTCCTAGGCTTAAGAGGTATCAGGCCCCTCTGTAACACCATCCCAAACCATTTTAGTCAGAAACAGGTGAAGCAGAGAATGTTGTAAAATTGCCATACTGGATGAATTTCATGAGCCATTGACAACCATGACACAATCCAAAACTATTTTACAAAACATTTACATTTCTCAAGAATTAGTTTCATGA
This sequence comes from Spilogale gracilis, assembly GCA_004023965.1. Classification (NCBI taxonomy): domain Eukaryota; kingdom Metazoa; phylum Chordata; class Mammalia; order Carnivora; family Mephitidae; genus Spilogale; species Spilogale gracilis. The sequence continues at coordinate 84,474 of PITA01005503.1, read as the reverse complement.
GTTCAGGAGGTTTCTACTGGGAAACTTGCTGAGGATCGGTCATGAACTTTGAATGATGTCAAGAGCTTGACCTCCAAATGTGGTTAACAGGTCGACATTCTGGCATGTTCTTGTTGGCTTAGTCACTAGGAAAAGGAACAAATAAAGGTAAAATGTAATGAGACCTAAAATAAGTGCAGTCATCCATGTGAGATACAACAAGATCATATGCAACATTATTTTATTCTTTAGCATGCTTGGACTGAAGTAAGCTATAGTTCCTTTTTCCCTTTTGAAGTCTCAATCAGGCATTTAGCTGAATGCAGTCTTTTCTCTCTTCTCAAGAACAGGTGAGCCCAAATACAGTGAAATACTTTTTCTCATTTTATCACAGTTCTCTAGTACAGGGAGGGTACATGACCAAGAAAAGAAGCAGCTTACATCTTAGGTGTCCTCCAAGGGGGAGTTCTTTATACAGCTGCTTCTGCTAGCCATTGGAGGGGTGCATATGGAGGAGAGGAAAGTGCAGTACAGAGCTAACATGGCACCAGAAGCGATAAGACTTAAGCGAAATTCTAAGATGGCCTTTAAGATTTCTGCCCCTGATGTACACACCCTGTAAATCTCCTCCCCGGAACATGGGCAGGATCTGCGAATATGATGAAAGGTAACTCCTGCATTAGAACATCCAGAGAGTGGCTCCTGGGGGGCTCAGTTGGTTAAGCGACTGCCTTCGGCTCAGGTCATGATCCTGGAGACCCAGAATCGAGCCCCACATCGGGCTCCCTGCTCGGTGGGAGGCCTGCTTCTCCCTCTCTCACTCCCCCTGCTTGTGTTCCCTCTCTGGCTGTGTTTCTCTCTGTCAAATTAAAAAAAAAAAATCTTAAAAAAAAAAAAAAAAGAACATCCAGAGAAACACAACCAAAAGGGTATATTACAGACAGGTAACTAATGGAGAGATAGCTATAGATGGTTGGCATTGGCTCACACGGTTATGGAAGAGGCTGAAAAACCACACAACCTGCCATCTGGAAGTTGGAAAACAAGGAGATCCAGGATCATTCAGTCTAAGTCTGAAAGCCTGAGAACCAAGGGTGCTGGTGATCTAAGTCCTGGAGTCCAGAGGCCAGAGAACCAAGAGTTTTGATGTCCAGGGCAGAAGATGGACATCCCAGGTCTAGAAAGAGAGGATTTCACCTTTCCTTGCCTTTTTGTTCTATTTAAGCTCTCAGTGGATTGGATGATGCCCATTCGCGTTGGTGAAGGCAGATCTTCTTTAGTTAGTCTACCAATTCCAATGCTAATCTCTTCCAGAAACATGTCCAAGGCCACATCCAGACATCATATTGTACCAGCTATCTGGGCATCCCATGGCCCAAACTGACACACAAACTTAACCATCATAACTTTTACAATTAGTGTATTACAGAGCAAAGGGAAAGGGCCTTTTCAGATATAATTAAAGTCCCTAAACAGTTGAGTTTATATTAATCAAAAGGGAGATGATCCTGGGTGGGGAGCTTAAGAGACAAACTAAAGGGCAGAGATAGAAGGAGTCAGAAAGATATGAAACAGCCAAGATCTGAGAAGCAAGCTGCCATATTGTAGAGTGGGCCACATGGCTGGGATGATGATGGGTGAACTCTAATTTCCGAGAGTCTCAGTCTTGCAGTCATAAGGAATTGAATTTTGCCAGCAGTCACTGGGCATGGCAGAGGACTCCAAGCTCCAAATACTCCATAGCCTAGGCTGTTACCTTGACTTCCCCCTTGTGGGACACTGTGGAAAGGATCCAGCTAAGATGAACCCAGACTCCTAGCCAATGGGATCAAGGAAATAATACATTTCTGTTGTTTCAAGTCGCTACATTTGTGATGCTTTGTTATGCAGTGGTGGAAAACGACACCAGAGGGAATACAAGACATGGACTGCAAGCAAAACGTTGATCAGTCTGGGGCCTGAGTCCTTCCAGTCTGCATCCTTCCCTGCCTTTCCCCCCGGAGCCATTATATTCTTTATTGAGAAGGGAATATCTACTCTACCCATTTGTATGATACAATAAACTCTGGAAGCTAAGATTTTGAAATATGAACCAGTGTACTTCTGGTCTGTCCATTCTAGTCAAGGCATCCTGGACTTTCTGTCTCAGGGAAGGGCAGAAGAGTCAATTCTCAGCTCAAAAGTGTCACACTTAGCATTCAAAACTTAGGGCAGGACCGATAGTTTGAGAGTAAGTATTTTGAATTAAAAAATCCTGAATTTTATTTCATTGTAAAAGCTGGAGTTTATGCTGTAAGTAGATGTGGGAAGTGTATTTGATGGTAGAAAAGTCAATTTTTCTTCCCTGGCCATGAAAACTATTCCATGCTCTGAGGAGATACAGAGTCAGCAAGGAGCTAGCTGTCTGGTGAAGTACCTGAGAAAGTTCCTTAATCTGCCCCTTCCCCCAGGGAGTCCTCAAACCAAGAGAGGCAAACAGTAGGCTTCCCAAGAGATTTGGGAACAGCTGAAATCCAGCTGTTCTTCAGTTCCTAGGAGAGTTTCTGAAAGACGAAGGTATGGATTGGAAAATGTTTCACAGAGTCTCTCCCTGCTTATGTGGTATGGCCACACAACAAAAACAAGCATGGCGTCTATGAGGCTACAGAACCAAGAGAGAAGCTCTAGGTTGATGGTGGAGAGCTTCCAAATCTCTCACAAACAGAGAAAGATGGGACTGGTTGTATTCAAAGGACTTACCCACCCTTTGCACCAGGTGACCGCCAATGCCTCTTCCAGATCTAATTTTCTAAATTAAAGTCTAATTAACATACAATGTTATATTAGATTCTGGTGTGCACATATTGATTCAACAATTCCATAAATTACTTAGTGCTCATCACCATGACTGTTGTCACTGTCACGCCATGAGGTTACTGCAATATTATTGACTGTATTCCCTTTGCTATACTTTTCATCTCCATGACATATTAATTTTATAACTGAAAGTTTATACCTCTTAATCCCTTCCCCCCACCCACCTTTCCTCCGACAGTTTGCTCTCTGTATTTAGAGTCTGCTTTTTGTTGTTGTTTCTTGTTCATTTGTTCTGTTTTTTGGATTCCACATCGAGTGAAATCCTATGGTATTTGACTTAGTCTGACTGACTTATTTCACTTAACATTATACCCTCTAGCTCCACCCATGTGGTTGCAAATGGCAAGATATAATTCTTTCTGATGGTTGAGTAATATTCCATCGTGTATAGACACCACATCTTCTGTATCCATTCATCTGTTGATGGATGCTTGGTCTGCTTCCTTATCTTGGCTATTTAAATAATTTTCCTATAAATGTAACTTTGAATGAATGTCTTTGACTTCTGGATAGTCTAGGGTGAATACCTAAGAGTGGGATTACTGGATAGTATGGTACAGTATGGAACATGCACAAAAACAGACAGCTCGATGGGATAGAATAGAGAACCCACAAATAAACCCATGTTTATCTGGTCAATTAATCTACAACAATGGAGGCAAGAATATACAATGGGACAGAGACTGTCTCTTCAGTAAATGAGGCTGGGAAAACTGTACCGTTCCAGATCTAATACTCCATGACTTTACTACAGATGCCTTCAGCAAGGTCTGAGAATGAAACCAAAAGTTAAAGTTAGGGGACTGGGACACATACCAGCTCATCTTCTCCACTTATATGGCACATATTGTCTGCTATGGTTCTTAGGTGTTCATTTCCTGCCCTAAACACCCAGTAGAAATCTGAGACAGGATAGACTTCCTTCTTCACATGCCCTATATCTAATTCTCCTTCGGACTATCATCCAATATATTATGACTCTCCTTAGCTGGCAGCTGGGGCCCTCACTTCTTTTCTTCCACACCTGACTTCTAGGAAATCTACCAATTCCCCATCCATTTGGTAGTGCAGTGAGCCACATAAAGATAACCTGTAGGCACATGGTACCTTCCCATTTTGACAGAAATTTCTACAGTGCTCAGTGGTGGAGTTAGGGATTAGCCCTCTGTGGCAGGGCACCAGGAATGCAGATTCACGCAAGCTTGTTAAACAGTGGCGGCCTAAATCCCAAAAGAGACAGTTGGCCTTTTGTGAAGCAATTTGCAAGTATCGCGTTGCACCCTTAAAACTTCCTCTGCTCGGTTATTGTGTGACCAGTAGAGTCAACAGCGCTCGGATTTTTACCTCACTCGCATTCTTCTAGGAAACCCAACTCAGGTTTTACGTGTAGTCCTGGAATATAACAGTGTGCAATATCTACCAGTTAATAACCTCCCCAGTGTGGAGCACCATGGTGCCCCGATACACAGCATGACCATGTATAGTATATACATGCATTCACAAGCAACCTAGAATATAGTTCATGCAATATATATTGATATTATGAATGACAGATAGTAACTATATACTACAATAAAGGAATATTATAAAAATGTGCAAAGTTAGCTATTTCCCTGGCTGTATTTTCTGTTCATGCGCAGGATGGAATGCTCTGCTGTTTTGGATGACACTTAGGAGAGTGTTTAATGAGCTAGAGAGATGCTTTTCCAGATTTGTGCACTGCACTGGGGATGGAAAGAGGAAGATATGTATGTTGATAGTGCCTATTTGTTCTTCAGTAATGTGTTGAGAACATCTTCAGTGCATGTACATATTATTATCAAACATTTATTTCCATACATACCAAGCACCACCCTCAACTTTTCTAAACCTTTACAGCTCCTCTTTTTTATACCACTTTTATGACGCTTAGAAAGTCCATCTGGTAGCAGGAACATTTCCTTTACCTGACATAGCAACTTGAGTGCGGTGACATTGAACTTATGCTTTATTATAGGCTAGCAAGGATATATTTGCTCTATATTTCTGGCTCAATAAATATGTTTGAATGAATGTGTGAGTGAGTGAATGAGTAAATCAATGAATTTAAATGTAAAAAAGAAGGACCCAGTGAGCTTTACCCTAGATGTCACTATTCTTCATGAAACGTGTCTTTGGCCAGCCCACATATCTGAATGTCCAGTGTCTAACACTGATAGAAAATACCCCAAGGAAGCTGAGGATAAATGTTCTCAGATCACTCTTTAGTAGGGTTGGATGCATGCTAGGCCCACCTCTGCCTTACTCTGCATTTTATATCAATGACCCCTTTCAGCATGAAAGAATTACATTACATCATCAATGTGCTGATGAAACAAAGTACAGGGCACCTGGGTGGCTCAGTCAGTTAAACATCTGCCTTTCGGCTCAGGCTATGATCCCAGGGTCCTGGGATCAAGTCCCACATGGGGTTCCCTGCTCAGTGCATAGTCTGCTTCTCCTTCTATCCCTCCTTCCCCACTCCTTCTATCTCTCTCTCTCAAATAAGTAAAATCTTAAAAACAACAACAGTGCAATTACAAGGTATGTGCTTAAAATCTTAGTGGAAGCAAGGAGTTATCACCAAACTTAAGTCAAAAGCAAGCAGCAGTTGGGTAGCAATTTCTGACAGGGAGCCACAGACCTGACCTTACTACTGATGCCTTCCCCAACCAACTCTTGCAAAGCTGTTCATTTTCGAAGTATACTATCAATGCAAATCCAAATACCATTCAATCCCCTCCAAATTCAGAGCTGCCTCTTCCTGGTGGTTTTCTTCAATATTCGGCTTAGGCTCCTATGTCCTAGGAGAGCAAGATCAGATGATGGTTTTTTGCTTTTTTATACATTGAGGTAGTTGGTCAAGAAGACTCTTCTGAGTGCCTTCTGGATGACAGACCTATGCTAGGTGCTGAGAAAACAGTAAACACACATCTGCTGTCCTCCTTCAAGGTCACTTCAAGGACACATGCAGCTGAATATACTGCAAATCTCTAAGATTCTTAAGGAAACTAGCACTCACAGTTTTTTCTTAAAAAATTAAAAACTTTAGAGGTATCTAGATGACTTAGTTGGTTGAGCATCCACCTCTTGATTTTGGCTCAGGTGTGATCTCAGGGTAGTGAGATCAAACCCTGTGTCAGGCTCCATGCCGAGTGTGGCGTCCGCCTGAAATTCTCTCTCTCTCTCCCTCCCTCTCTCTCTCTCTCCCCCCCACCCCCGACCCTGCCCCTGACCCCTGGAAAAAAAAAAAGAAAAGAAAATTTTATTTCAGACCCAAAAGGTGAATGTCATTGTCATTCCAACAGAGGATCTAAAAGTTTTGGGCAGAATCTGGAAATGACTAAAAAGGACTCCGTTCTCTGGTACTGTTTGATGCTTGTAGTTGAAACAGCCCTTGCAAATTTGGTTTTACCTTCCAGAATTAATTAAAGTATAAGCATAGGAAGAAACTCAGGAGTAGTGATATCCTCAGATTATGTGTAAGACTTGAGTGGGTTTTTTTTTTTTTTCCCCTTCTGAATGTACCAAGTGACAGTAGGACACAAAACGAGTGGTGTTTTTAGCAATGAAGAAAAAAAGCTTTTATCTTTCTTTTATCTGTTTATCAACAGGAAGCATTTTTCAATCTCAGTCTGTGAATCAGGAACAAATTTTACCATGACTTTTGATACAGAATATTTTTCAGTGAGTTATGTTCGTGGAATAGAACTTTTAGGAAAGTATCGTATTTCTTCTCCTTGTCATTGGTGCTTTTTAAATTTATTCTTGTCCTTCTTCATCATGTTCCCTATCTTCTTTGTCTCTGGTTAGAAGTAATCTTCAGTCCTTCTTTAGATCTTCAATAGAATCACCACATCTTACCATGGAGGGGACACGTGGCAATGTGTGTGCGTCTGATGGGGAAGAGGCACATGTCATTGCTTTTAACACGTGACTGTCTAGGACTTAGTCTCATAGCCTCATGGGAAGCAAGGGAGCCTAGGAGACATAGTCTAGCCTTCCAGACATATGCTTGGCACCTCTGTTTCACCTCAAAATAAGATAAAATTGATTTTGTACACAACTGTGGTCCCCACCCCAGGTACTTAGGATATTTATGATATCTTACCCAGAAAGGCAGGTAAGAAGATTAAAAAAAAAAAAAAATGAAAAATGTGTTTTAGATGATACATAATAAAATAGATTTCACATAACAAATCTGTTTCATTAACCTGTCAGAAATTGTAGTCTTATATGGAATTAGGATGAGATACGGACCCAGAGCCAACGTATTTAAGAATTAATGAATCCCATGTTAATTTCTTCCCTTCCACATTGGTGATGAAAAACCTTGGGTGTGTCTCCCATACCAATATCTCTGTAATTTAAAATTGAAAGGAACAAAGGAGCATAACCTTCAAAAGTCAGATTTTTTTTCTATTCGTCAATGCAGTTTTTTATTCTTGTGACGAATACCACATCACTGAGTTCAGTAATCACGGGAAAGGACTCAACTTCTTTTGTGTCATAACTTCCTCCTTTAGGCCACCTTCATCAAACATACAAAGCGCTCCGTGCGCAGAGAAATGATGCTGTCCTCGTCACCACCCTGTACATCAGTTTTGTTTTCCAGATAAGCGCCGTGGAACCTACCGGAAAAGGGCAGTTTTTTCAATGACAACGTGTGACAGAAGCCAAAAGGTTTTAAAGCAAACATACAAGCGTGTCATCTCATAGTCCATCAGCCAGCCCTTGTCACACTGATAAACCTTTTATCTCTCTTTCCCAGATTTTAATCGGTAGCGTCGTTTGCATGTTCTCCTATCACTGCGGCAGACCAACCTAAAGCGGATTCTTTATGCCCTGAGAAATCAACTCATTTGGGCCTAAATGAAGCATTTCACTGTCTTGTTTTAGCTCCCTCTCTATTCACATGAACATAATAGCTTTTAATTGGATTGTATTTGTGATTAGAGTCAGCAAAGGTGGCATTCTCTCCGAGGAAATTGACCGAGAGCCCAACTGCTAAGACTCCATCCGGGGGATGTTCTCAGCTCCTGCCCTGGGAAGGAGTCTGCGGGGAAACAGCCTCATGAGGCACCTGACGACTCGCTTTCCCTAAGCAGGGCAGGTCAGCTATGCGTAGCTGCAGTATTTGAGGAGTATTCAAATGCACGTTCTCAAAAAGAGCCTATTTACAGAGACACCATACACGGGTGAACTGTGATATAATCAGAAGTGGAGGAGGCCTTCCAAGGTCTGACACCACAGTCGAAGCTATAGATCAAACCACCGCCTGGAACAATCCATAGACGCATCCTAACTGCATCTATGTATCCGCAAAATGATATAAATGAAATTACAACAAACTGAATACATAGCTGTGTCATTTATTTCATCACCAAAAGGCTATGATTCTTGATATATAAATTCCAACAATTGAATGAAAACATACAAATGGCACATGTGGATAAATGCTATAAGAAGGAATTTACAAAAGACATACAAATATCCAGGGGTGCCTAGGTGGCTCAGTTGGTGAAGCTTCTGCCTCCAGCTTAGGTCTGGGTCCAGGATTGAGCCCCACATTAGGCTCCTTGCTCAGCAGGGAGATTGCTTCGCCCTCACCCTGTGTGCGCAGTCTCTCTCTCTGTCTCTCTCTCTCTCTCTCTCTCTCTGTCTCTCTCTCTCTCTCTCTCTCTCTCTCTCGCTCTCTCTCTCTCCTGCTGTCTTGCAGGTAAATAAATAAAATCTTTAAAAAAAAGTACAAATGTCCAATGAGCACATGAAAAAAATTATTCTTCAGCACTGAAAGACATTTCAATTAAAATAACATTTCTTATCCTGCAAATAGACAAATAAATAAGTTGTTTAATGTTTCCAGAGAACAAAGTGTGAATACTTTTCAACATTCGGCATACTTTCAAAAATTCCGGCAATTAGACCAAAGAAATGAAATGAAAGGAATACAGATTGGACAGGAAGAAGTAGAACATTTTGCACATTTCTGTGTATACTTATGTATGTAGAAAATTCTAAAGAATCCCCCCAAAACTATTAGACCTAATAAACCATTTCAGCAAGTTGCAATGCCAGATCAATATACAAAAATCAGCTGTATGTCTATACACTATCAATGAACCATCTGAAAACAAAATCAAGAAAACAGTTCAATTTGTAAGCGCAACAAAAATAATTAAATACTCAGAAGCTGATTTAACAAGAGCAGTGCGAGATTTGTAAATCGTAAACTATAAAATATTGCCAAAAGAAATGTAAAAGATCTAAATAAGTGGCAAGACACCCTGTTTTCATGGATTTGAAGATGTACTATTGTTGAGCTGGAAATGCTTTTCCAAACTGACTGGCCAATTCAATGGAATCTGTCAAAATTTGAACTTTTTGTAGAAATTGGCATGCTGATTTTAAAATTCATATGGAAATTCAAGGAACCCAGGTGCTGAAAATAAATACATAAATAACTCAAAAGGAAGAGCACAATGGAGAACTCACCCTTCCTTATTCCAAACTTTCGCCCACACCTAGATTTTCATGACAGTATGATCCTGGCAGAGAAGAGAAGCACATAGATCAAAGGGGTAGAATTGAGAGTCCAGAAATAAATCCTTACATTGATATTCAGTTTCCTTTTGACAAGAAAATGCAGACAAAACCAGATCGTGTATCACATTTTTGAATTTACTATTTCTAGGTTAGCCCCAAATGTCAGTGCAAACACCTCCTCCCTCTTATCTAAGTAACGACCACAAAATCCATCTCAGAAGTCACCCTGCATATTGGTCTACCTATTGGCCTACCAACCCCACGATCGTATCAGACACAGAATAATCACCGGTGATAATCATCACAAAAGGAAAAAATAGGATTAAAAGCCGAAATGTAACAAATTTATGAGTCCAGCAGTTTTCAAAAGTAATTATGACAACTGAGTTCAACGCTTTACTTTTATTTTTTAAGTGTATTCCTTTACTTATGGAACCCAAGAGCACATGCTGGGCCTCCTACGTGTCAGATGTAGTGCTAGACACTGGGAATGTAAAGAATACTAGTAATTCACCATCTCCAACAAGCACATAACTGAGTCAGGGCCAGAGAATCCACTCAACGAGGCACAGGCTGGCTTCCACCTTTCCACCTAGATCAAGAACTGGATGTTGTGCTTATTTTTTAGGATATGAAAACATTTAGTACCCAGTCCCTGCTCTGTAAGAGTGGATAAACAGGAAGAAATATTAGATAGATAGGTAGATGATAGTAGGTAGATAGATAGATAGATAGATAGATAAAACAAAAGAAAGAAAGAAAAGGAAAGAAAGGAATGTAGATGATATGGGAGCCTGGGTAGCTCAGTTGTAGGGCATCTGCCTTCAGCTCAGGTCATGATCCCAGGGTCCTGGGATCGAGCCCCACATCGGGCTCCCTCCTCGACAGGAAGCCTGCTTCTCCCTTTGTCACTCCCCCTGCTTGTGTTCCATCTCTACTGTGTTTCTCTCTGTCAAATAAATAAATAAAATATTTTAAAAAAAAGAAAAATAGGTGATAGAAACAGATATGTACAAATAAATATAATAAAACAGTACAAATGCAATATAAACTTCCTTATAGGATTTAGTATAGTTACAAAGGATGGTATGGTCAATTCTGTGGAACAAGAAAAGGTTCAAGGAATTTGAACTTAGTCCCATAGGCAATGCTGAGTCTCCAACCCAGAAAAGGCAGTTTCATTTTGCTCTGGCCTGTGGTCCAGAGAAAATAAATACCATTGACTTGATGTCACTACAAGTGCAAGCAACATTATTTCTACCCTGTAAAAAATAATAGCAGCTATTAGAAAGATTTTTTCCTAAGCTTTATTTGCAGTTGTAAACTAAACAGATACTATAAAAAATGGCCACTTAAAATGTTAATTTTATGAATGTTTACAAGAATCAAAGTCAAAAGGATTAACAAGCTGAAAAGGAAGGTGATGGGGAAAGAATGGAAAATTAATTCAGTGTCTCACAAACTATGGACAAATCCTACATATTTACAAAATAATAATAATAGCAAAGCCCATGAATGTAAGATACTTGTGTTTTTATTACATTTTTCAAAAAAATTATAAGTTAGGAAGTGTACTGTAAAAAGGCAAGAGTCAGACTCTGAGTCAGTGTCTCTAATTTAGCCAAAGCCAAATGGGAGTTTTCCGCAGAGGGTCACCTCTTTTGGCTTTCTCACCAAATGCTTGGTCGGTTTCCCTGTGTGAGTTTCTCTGTATAAGACAATAACCTTGAGATTTCAAAAGAACGCCATTTCGAGTTTGTTTTTAACAGAACCCAGCCTCTCTTTATATGATATGCAATTTGAGTATTACCCCCCAAAAATCATAATTTGTGATTCTTGGGTCTTCTGATCCTACACACTGAATTTCCAGAAGTCCTTCTGAAACATACTGTGCAGGTGTGTTCAGGACCCCTAGCAGTGGCTGTGACATTACCAAGCATCATGCATCCGTTCCCCGAAGATGTCATGCCCAGCCAACCACACAAAGGTGGGGTTCAGCTCCTACATGAGAAAATTCCTCAGGTTCAAAATGTAGAAAAATGGCAGTAGAGCCTGATGGTGATGATAGGATTTTCTTAATATTCTAAAGAAGACATCCCATTTCCTACAAACTCAATGATATAATTAAGGAAACAAGAACATGCTTTCTGAGAACCACAGCCCAAAGGGCTATCGTTATGGAGATGGTCATAAGTGCCACCATCTTTCTGAGCATCTGTTATTTACTGGGCACTCAAGTAAGCACTTCGCCGTACAGTATGTTCTATGTAATGTTATCTGGAAGCTTCAGGAATGACACTAACTACAGAGTGAAGGATAGTGACAGGCCTGTTACGATTGCCGTTTAGAAAGGGCCCTTGAGGGGCGCCTGGGTGGCTCAGTTGGTTGGGCGACTGCCTTCGGCTCAGGTCATGATCCCGGAGACCCGGGATCGAGCCCCACATCGGGCTGCCTGCTCGGCAGGAAGCCTGATTCTCCCTCTCTCACTCCCCCTGCTTGTGTTCTCTCTCTGGCTCTGTTTCTCCCTGTCAAATAAATGAATAAAATCTTAAAAAAAAAAAAAAAAAAAAAGAAAGGGCCCTTGATAACTAGGTCCATGGACACGGAAAAGACGCTGATAAATTCGGCATGCATGTCATCGCCAGTCTTCTCCCTGATGGTCTTAGTTCTACATCCCAGAGCAGTTTCCTTTCTTCCCTGATGGTGTAGCAACAACTTCAAAACTAGTTTACCTACCATCATGTCACTGGCTGTTTTATTTTTCTTTCTTTCTTTCTTTCTTTTTTAATATTTTATTTATTTGACAAAGAGAAACACAGCTAGAGAGGGAACACAAGCAGTGGGAGTGAGAGAGGAAGATGCATGCTTCCTGCCAAGCAGGCACCCCGATGTGGGGCTCGATCCCAGGAACCTGGGATCATGACCTGAGCTGAAGGCAGAGACTTAACCACTGAACCACCCAGGTGTTTTATTTTTCTATGAAGATTTCTCCTTCAGGAAAACAGACTTTTGTCAACAACAATCAGTCTATTAAAAACAAAACAAAAAACAAAACAAAGAACCAAAAATACCAGCAAGCTTAAATTTGTCCTGCCACTCTGTTTTCCCTTCCAGCAGGTAAAAGTTGTGCCCAACACAGTGGCCCCTCTGTTCCCGCCAGACTTGTGGTTACCTTTGTGATGCTATTTTTCCTAGAAAAAGAATAAAAGGAAAAGAAGGGGAAGGGAGAAAGTATGGGTATTGATAGAGGGGTGAAACACTCCTAATGTCGCATCTCAGAGACCCATTTGAATTTCCCTCCTGCAGGGGGTTCAGTGACTTCCCGAAGTCTCTCAACCTTTGTGTCTTAGAGGTTTTAGCAGTTGCTACATCACATGAAAGTTGGGCACATGCACATCTCTTCTGTTCACGAACTTTTCACTGGGAAATAATTACTTGCTGCTAAATAGGAAAAACCAGGTCTCTGGAAGCTTTCTCCAGGTCAAGTTTTTTGTTCTGGCTGTAAAGAAAAATTATAAACATGCAAAATCCAAGGTTTGACCTCAAATCATCATATAGATTCTAAATTTTAAAAACTTTCTACCCTTGTTTTGTATCATTTTTGACATCAAAGTTTTTTGTAGGCTTTTCTGAAATGACTATTTTTGTGGTTAAAATACAGCTTTTGAAGACTTTGAAACCACCATGTGTTTTACTTTCTCAAAACAAACAAACAAACAAACATCCTTCCCCTTCTCAAATGTCACTGACAAATCAACAGGACCAAGAGAATTGTAGCTCTTTTCCCTAAGGTTATGTGGCTTTTCAGGTCATATTTTGGGCTTCTGGAGCTAGTATGTGGACCAAAGGGGATACAAACTAAGTGAGCATTCAAAGGGGACCTGGTTCTTTTTTTTTTTTTTTTTAAGATTTTATTTATTTATTTGAGAGAGAGCAAAAGCAAAAGAGATCACAGAGGGAGAAGGAGAGTCAGACTCCTAGCCAAGCAGGGAGCCCGATGCAGGGCTCGACCCCAGGATCCTGGAATCATGACCTGAACCAAAGGCAGATGCCTAACTGACTGAGCCCCCCACGCGCCCCCGGGGACCTCGTTCTTGAGTGGTTGTCCACTTTGACAGCAAATGCAAAGAGCAGAAAGGAAGATTTTCATATGTAATGAATCGTTCCCTAATGTTTCATTGAAAGGGATCCCAGGAAACAGGTGTAATCAATAAATATCACCAGAATACAAAGTGAGTACACAAGCTACTACCAATGGATTAAAAAAGAAAGCCAGGTGAGTTTCCAGGAAGAGCTTTTCCCCCAGTGGAAGAGTGGTGTTGAGTCTCTGTCAAACTTTGGGTCCAGGGACGTGCTTTGATTCGAGGTGTCGTCAGAGATGCTTGAGAAGTGAACTGAAAACACTATCCTGTTTGTTTGTTTGTTTTCATATTTCTGACTACGGATTCCTACTGAGGCACTAGAAGACTCATAGAGTAGTGTTCATAGTAGGAGCGCACACGCTAGCAGTAAGGACGTGGAGACCGAGACATGTTCTAGCAATCTCTTCCTCTTCGTTTATTTGATCCTGACAGGACAGTAAATGATCCCACAGGTCGTATTTCCAGCTCACTGGGTGGAACAATTCTCTCAAAACGATGTCTCTGTACTTCCAGACAAGAACAAGATGGTAACAGAAACAATATTTATTGAGCACATATATAATATATGCTGGATTCTGTGTTAAGCACTTTACATAAATTTTCTCATGTAATCCTTACACTACTCAGGAGAGGGAGGTATCATGAGTCCACTGATAGATGAGGAAACTGACGAGTAAGTCACAGTATCAGGTATCGGAGCCTTATCAAGTGTGTTCTCAGTCAATGCAATTCCTGTGTTCAGGGACTCTGCAATCTAGCTGAAAAAAATAAGGCCTGGCCACCTGAAATCTGGCCAAAAAACACCACACACACACACACACACACACACACACACACACACACAGAAATAGCACACCTAAATAATATACTGGAAGGAAAATACAGAGTCACCGTTACTAAGACTTTTGAGGAACACAAGAGGAGACATTTCTTTTGTTAATCATTGGAGGACATTTTATAAAAGGGAGTAGAGATTGAATTAGTTTAGGTCTGGCCGGTAGAACTGGAAGTTCAGAAGGGTTCCTGTGTTGTGCGGAGGATCTTGAGGCCATGTTTCTATCATCCCGCGTGCACACTGCCGTCAGTAACAAGAAGTCATTGCCCATGGGCCTAACCCCGGTGTGAAATGCAGGCTCTCTATGGAGCCTCCTTCTAGTTTATTAACTTTAACCCTGTGATTTCATTTCTAGAAATCCATACCAAAGAAATAAGAAGAGATTCAAAAAAAAGTATATATACTTTAATTCATTCCCACTTGTTGATGGAGCACTGCTTGAATGCTAGGCGGTGCCCTAGACCCTGGGATATGGCAGGAAACCACACCAGTTTCCAAGAGTTTTCACTGAAGCATTCCTTACAATAACAAAAAACTGGTTCCAAACTAAACGTCCTACGACAGGGGGGATGTTTAAATAAACCGTATTACGTCCGTAGGACTAAACACTAAGCAGCCAGGAAAAATCATGTTTTCAAGTACATTTAAGAGCGACAGGAGGTGTCCCCAATAAGGCAAAAAGGAAGCAAACAAACAAACAAACAAAATCTTTCCCTCTGGGATTAAGTAGCTTGCCGGGTCAAATTTTAGGCTTCTCTAATTACAGTGGGAATACAAATCTAAGAGATTCAGGCAAAGGAAGCTTTTCAGTTGGTCCCGCTGGCATCATGATCCCAGCTTTCAAAATACATTCGACAGCACTCCAATTTTAAATACATATTTATAGCTCTCGCTAAACGGGTGTAGTCATTTCCTGGGGGCAGCATTACATTTAAGTTTTATTTTCTTATTTATACATTTTTGTTCTCTACAAATGTGCATGCACTTTTTTATGACCAAAAAAAATTTTTTTTGAGATGCAAGAAGAACACAGATGAGCACTGAGTAATAATTTATAGAATTGTTGCATCATTATCTTGCCCACCCAAAACTAAGAGAACACTCTAAGTTAACTATGTCAACTTCAATTTTTAAAGATGAAGGAGAAAAAGAACAAAAATTAAGGCCATCTCCCATACATCATCCATTGTCCTTCTTTCAAGTGGCATTGGGATAACCAACTGTGATTATCTCCTTACATTGGAGATCTCTCCCGAGTGTACTATAGAAATACAGAAAATTATTTTCAGTGGTAAGATCTAGTTAATTCCATTTCTCATTTAGTTGGTCTCACCTCCAGAAACTGGAAGTTCAGGTTCTCCCTCTAAGATAGCCTGCAATGAATCAGGCCAGCGGGATTTTATGATTCCATGTCCATCGTGTCTGGGCACTTTCAGCTAGAGAGACAAACAGCCCTTTAGTGAATTTACAAGGTGGATTGCAAGAACCTTGCAAAGTTCAGGAAACCACAAGTCACATAAGAAATAAGGCTCAGGGTGCAGGCTTTCTAAACCCTCCTCTGAAAAACGAAGTGACTAATAGTGAAGATATGTCTATAAACACACTCAACACATAGTAGGCATTTAATAAACATCAGTTTCTGTCCTCCTTCCTTATCTGCTTTAATCATATCTTAAGACAACATGCATTCACAAACTTTTATAGCTGAGTCATATTGTCAGAGGGGTGGAAGGTATGTTTGCACAGCCACTGTGATAAATAATATTGTTGGGGAAAGTTTAGGCCAGGAAAGATTAGAATTTTTTTTTCCCTTTCTAATGACCTAATAGTCAACACAATTGAAATACATGACATATGTGGAAAACGATGGGAATTGGTAAGAGTTAGTACTTAGAGTTGACACGTGATTTTTTTTTTCCATTAAAAGAAGAAAATCTAAGCTAAGGATGTATGAGGATGGCATGGTTACTTCCTTAAAACTAGGGTTGGAAGTCTTGCTTCCAAAGGAAATTCATTATGCCTTGTTCTCCTTTTCATATTCAAATATGGAAGCCAGGATTTTTCGGATGTCTGCATTTTAAAAGATTTTGTTTATGTTAAGGCTTAGGTCACTTTAATAGGTATGTTTTAAGGAAAACATTACCTTTGTGTGACCTCTGGGATTTGAAGGTGGAAACTCAGTCACTGGAAAAAAAAGCATCCTAGCTGTCATGGATGAAATCTCTAACTTTAAAGACAATTGTGTTCATCCTGTGACCGTTGTCTCACAGCAATAAAAAACAGTTGAACCACAGCTGGGCCAAAGTAGTTCTGATGGTGGCTCATGATTCTTAAGTAGAGAAACACACACTCGTTTAAGGAAAAAAGAATGCTAAAGGAAAATAAATAAACTAGTGGAATTTTATAGAAGCAGCAAAACATTTTCAGGGAAACTGAAGGTTCAAGAAGCGCGTTCTAAACACACACACACACACACACACATACATTCTTAAATTGTTATTATAAGCTAAGCATTTTACCTCCAGAGGGAGGAATAAATTTGTGCTAGTTATCATATATCAGAATTACACAGGACATCATCTGTTAATGATCATTTATTCCTAGCTACTTGAAGAATAATACCCAGTAATTATAGCAAATGTAAGTCAAATAGTAAGAGCATACTTTACATAGTATAGTAATTATAAGTTATGTCCATGCATCTGGGACAAGGGTCTTTTATGCTCTGTATTAAATCTGAGCTGCAATTTATTCATAATACTATGGCGAGACTGAAGAAAGGAAGCTTGCTTATAGAAAGGAAACTTGTCTTCCTTTTACATTTCCAATAAGTCATTTGAAGAAAACTGCTCTCTGCATGACTTGCTAAACCCAATTACCAGCAAGACATCATAAACAAATATTCATTGCACTTATAGCTGGTTCTTTAGTGCACTATGCAAACTGTATTGTTAGAATTTAAACCATTTAAAGGGAGTGAGCACCCCGATTTCTGCATTCATTTAAAGTGTAAATGAAACAAAAACAAAAAGAAGAACCTCCAGCATGTGTTGCAATATTTTCTTCTTTAGAGACCGCTGCTAAATGAGCAATCATATAATACTCTCAAGTCCAGCAAAAGTCAGATAAAAATTGGGGCGTCTCCAGCTTTGATATTTGGTAACACTGGAATCTGTCTGTTTACTTAAGTGAAAAGAGACTAAATATAATTTTTATAAAATGCTAGGATAAAAGGAACCATTAAAAATAATAATCATTGGATTCATTAAAAAAAAAAAAAGATTCTTAGAGGCCCTTCAAAATTTGGCCCCTGCCAGTCTCCCCAGGCCTAGCCAACAATCCTGCAGGGACAGCTGTAGCCACACTGACACAATCTCCCTCCAGGCCTTCTGCCCTGCAATGAAATCACTCTTTTGAAACAGAAACCTACCCTCAGGTTTTAGCTTAAATCCTTCACCTTAATTCCTCCTCCAAGAAGCCTTCCATGCTCCCCTCCCCAGCCATCTTACCTTACTCCCCATCAATGTCCTCTATTAACATCCTTTACTTCTCTCTGATTGACATCTGTATCTTGTTTCATTGCTCCTGCTTGTTTATTTCTCCACTAATCTCTTCTCGCGGAGGGTGAGTGGGAGCCTTTGTTCTGGCTCCACGTCAAATGTCTGGTACCCACCCCAGTGACTGGCACAGACCGTGAGCCCCGTACACATTTGTTTTGTTAACGAACAACGCTGGCCTGGCTTCTCATTTTGCTGTCCCGGGGAAAAGCTTTGGAGGTGGGGTGGGGAGGGCAAGTTTGCTGGCTGGACCAAAGAATATCAGGAAGCGTCCCGGGGAAAAGTCTACCTTGGCACAATTAATTTTGATCATTTAACGGGTAAGCAGGCTTCTCTCTTGGACATGCTCTCCGTTCTCTATCCCTTTCCTTGCCTGGTTTTGTATATTACAACTTCTCAGAGCCTTTTACCACCCACTAGTGTTTATTATTAAATTCCATGAAGGATATCTACCAAGCTTCTTTGCTCATGGAAAGTATCCACCAACCTAAGACTTATGTGGTGCCCAGGGAGCGTAACTGGAGATCAGTCCTGAGTAACACTTCCTGCAATGCCATATTTAGCGCTATATCCATAAAATGGGAATAAAAATGGCCTGCAGTGATCTGATAGGAACAATAAGGATGTTTATCATCAAATAGTATCAAATAGTATTTTTAAGCATGTGCTTCATATATCTCTGTTGAATGGTTAGGCAAACTCTTCAAATGAATGCATAAATCATGATGATGATGATCTTCAATGATTTATGTCTCTCTCATTGTCTTTAAGACCAAACTGCAAACAGAAAGTGTAACCAAATGCAGAATGCACTTGGGAAGCCTTCCACACACCCCTTCCCAGTTCTATGCTCACTACACTGATGTGCTCTACGCAGTACAATTCAAAATGACATTCTGTCAATTTCGTTCTTTGTTGTTTCGTCAAGATTTGTTTTTCTAGAATAACTTTGATATTAAGACAGCAATATGACCATGAGTAGGCAACGTCTAGCATTTGGGCCAAAGAAAGAGAAGAAAGAGCCAGGGGAGCAATGCTGTTACATTCGGGAATAAAAGAAATAGCAACCATAAAATTAACTATAAGCTTATAATATTATTGCACAATTTTGTAGAATCAAATGACAGTCTCACAGTTTATGCTCATATGATGACTTTGTATTTCACAGTATTTCTGGTATCCATAGTGTATGAGGAGACTGGCAAAGACCACTAGGGATTTTTTAACCTAAGAATTAGTGGTGCTGCCTGAATGGCAAGGACACAATAACTTTGATAGTTGAAGTGAACTGTAGTCAAAGTAAAATTTTAGAAAATAGATCTGAAAAAAGAAAGAAAAGGGGCCGGGGGCTTGTCATGAATGCTATACACTTGAATGACCAAAATTAACGAAGTGAAACAAAATTAAATTAAGTCAAAAGGGGACAGCCAATGTTTTTTATATGGTTAGTCTTAAATTTGGCCTATACTTGGCACCAAAACATCAGTTTAAACTGGGGAAAGATTCTAGTATACCTGTCTAAACCAGCACCATTGTGAGTAGACAAATTCTAGCATTCAAGCAGCCCAAGATGGACTCCTCAATTATTAACATAATCCCAAGGGTGGCATCCATCATTAATATAATCCCAAGAACTAACCTATCTGTGGGTTAGCAGAAGTCACAGACACTGCTCACACTAAAAGGGAGGGAATGACGTTCGTGGAGCCCACGAACACCAGAGCCAAGGTTGTGGGGTCACCATAACATCTATCCAGCACAGTCCCTAACCACCTGTGAACTGTACATCACTGAGTCCTACGGCTAGCGAAGAGTGCTCTCATTGGTACCAGTTGGGAAAACCCAAAGGAAAGATTCAGATTGGCCTATCGAATATCCAAGGTCCATCACTGGACCAGTCAACTGCAGCCAAAGATGTACAGCTCCCAGGCTATTTAGTAAGACAAGCAGGGAAAACGATGGATCCCAAGAAATGGGGGATAAGGGTTACAGCTTTCCAAATCCTAGTTATTCCAAAATGGGTAGCCACTGTTTTAGAAAACCTGACCCATTATATTGCTTTGTATGTCTTTCAGCCTTGGAAGTCTGGCTTTCCTCACAACTTCAGTCAGACTGAGGGAAGAAATAAAGAAACACCCCGTGGGGTGCCTTTGGTTAAGTGTCTGCCTTCAGCTCAGATCTTGATCTCAAGGTCCTGGGATGGAGCCCCGTTTCAGGCTCTCTGCTCAGTAGGGAGCTTGTTTCCCCCTTTCCCTCTGCCTCTCTCTCCTCCTTTTGCCCCTCCCCCCTGCCCATGTGTGCTCTCTCCTTTTCTCAAATAAATAAATAAAATTTTTTAAAAAAGAAACATCCTTTTACAGACAAAGACAGCCAGAGAATATCATGTTTTTAGCCTTAAGATAGGGTGGTAAAATTTTTAAATCTAACAATATCTGAAATAATTCTTTTGTGGCGAAATAAAATAAAATACTTTAGAGGGGAAGTTCAGGGTATATTCATTTTACTATTTGCAATAGTTCAACAATATTCACTCTCTTCCTAACAACCCTTAAAGGTTTATCCATACTACAATGAAATCATGCTGCAGAGGTTAAAAAAAAAAAGCACTAGAATTATAAAAACACTGCTTAATTTTTTCATATTTTCAACCATGTCAGATGCTAAGTGCAAGATTAAAATTCAGAATTTTTTTATAACACATTTGACCTCCCTGGCCTAAGTAAGCCTACATAGAAGTAGATAAATACTACTATAAATTTAACATACAGGGGTCAAGAGAAAGTACTCACAAATATAATTAACATAGAAACTCACCATTTAAAAACTAGTCTAGAACTTCTTTCTGTACTTGCAGAAAATACCACAATCTTGACCCCTTAATGATTCTTAGTTTGTAGTATTTATTTTTAGAAATCCAAAGCTATAGAAGTCTCTCTCCCTAATCTCAGTATTTTCAATTTCCACATCTAACACATGAAAACCACTAAAACATAATCTCATTGAGCTTTTAATGATGACAGGAAATGCTCCCACGGCAGCACATTCAAAAACTAAGAAGACATTGGATCTTTTGATAAAGAAGTGCAAAATATGTAGAATCTGTGATGCAAACTTTAAGAGGTAGTATAAAATAAGGACAGTGAAAAATTTCCAGAAATGCTGTTTTTGTTTGTTTGGGATGTTAAACCAGCAAAGTAAATTGCCAAATAAGAACAGAAACATAAATTAGTTCAAGAGACAGCTAAGACATCTTTATGGAAAGAGAAAATTGATGGATCCAGCCTCGGAGCCTGGAGGTGGAGTTAAAGGGCACAAACTTGTCTTCTATCAAGCAATCCTTGAAGCCAATGAAGAGTAACGTCTCTAAAAAATGTCACTTTTCAGGATATCCCTTTTTATATGCGTTTGCCAAGCAGACGTGAAGTGGAAGGGCAGCCCTTTGTTGGGGTATTCAGTCTCTCAGAGAAAACGAGACATCCTGGAGCCATGATCCCAAATATTACCATGATGGGCCCAACCCCTGAGGTTTCCATGTTGACAAGGTCCTAGAGCTAACACTTGGTTTGGGTAGGGTTTGAGGGGGATTTTTTGTTTGGTTGGTTGGTTCATTTTTGTTTGTATTTTGTTTTTTGTTTGGGGGCTTTTTTTTTTTTTTGGTGGGGAAGAGAGCTATTTTTGCTGAGATCTTAAAAAAAAAATGTTCTGAATTACATATGGTTAGTCCCAGGAACCTTTATCTTTATTGATTTAAACAGATTCTAAACATCTTTATGACACACATAGGCCTAAATTCTGAGATGATAGAGGAAACAGGAAGTTTAAAAAACAGTACTTTGGGGGAAAACAAATCAATCCTCTGATTCATGTGTTATGAACAGTTTTTGCCACCTTCATGAAGGCCATGTCCTCACAGAGAGATCTTGGGGTACACGGCAACTCCAAATGCTATGAGGTCGATTATAGTCACCTTTTAAGACGAAGAACATGTGTTGCTCTTCTGTTTCACAAATAAGACACATACACCCTATGATGGTTGATCTTGATGATAACAACTCCCAACTCCTGAGTAAGAAGGTGCCTGGGAAAGTAGTGATGTATGCAGACCCATTACCGAAATCTGTCGGGCAAATAATCCGGCTGTAAGTCTTTTTTTTTTTTTTTTTTGCTTCTGTGAAATGCATCTAAAGATAGTATCTGCCAGCTATAGGCGTTATTTGAAATAATATATATAAAGTGCCTAACCCATAGGAAAACTCAGTGAGACTGCTATGATTGTTACTGCGCCCAGGTATTATTTGACTAGAAATGTTTTATTGTCTCATCTTGTCCCCCCAGACAACACTTTCTCTTCCCAGACCTAGAAGAGAGACTCAGCAAGGGTCAGACCCTGGCAGAAGGTTCCATGGACAACAATGGCAGAACCAAAATTTAAACCCCTGTCTGTTTGCCTTCAGCCTGTTGTCTCCCCCTCAGCAAGGTGGGAAGAGGACTACAGTTTTGTTTTTTTTCCCTGAAGACCAAAAATAGGGTATTCTAAAGAAGAGGAGGCAAGGAATCCTCCAGTGCTTTCATAATAGACTGTCCTAAAGCTAAGTCTGATGCCTTCATTAAGCCGAGAAAATTCTGACCAGTGAAAGAACTTCCTTTCTAACCTCTTTAACACAACCTGCTCTTTTCCTAGGAAATTTAATTATGCATCTGTTCGTTCATTCATTCAACAATTGTAAAGTATCTATTATGTACTCAACCTGGACTCCAATCCGTGTGGATGCCACCGAATGGAAGATGGTGACTTGTATATTAATGAAAGGCATTAATGCAAAATTGATGTGAGAAACAGAGAAGCTTTGAAAGAACTGTAATTAAATCAAGTTAGGAACCAGAGCAGCAGCTCAATTAGAGAGATGGGTGCCATCGGATGAATTCTTTGGACAAGGTAGTCAGTGGATGAAAAATTCAAGAGCCATGAGGGAAATCATGACAGAAATTCAAACAGTTGTCCAACAGGGATCATTAGTGTGTCGATGTTAGAAATGCAAAGAAAAAAGTGATGGATTATTTTAAAAAATATCTCCTTAAAGTCTAACAGAACACTGGTTTACTAGTCAATAAATTGGCAAGACCATACCCTTAAAAATGCGTGTGATCGCTCTAACTAGAAAAAGATCAATTATAGTTACAGAATCAGAAGTCTGTTCCTAAAATCTTCATCTCCTATAGTGAATTTCCATACACAGTTACACAGTTCACAAATCTTCAAGACTAGAGAGTCACTTTGGAATTTCAGAACAATTTGCTAAAAAAAAAAAAAAAACATTCCTAACAGCTTTGAGTGGCAAATGCTTCGGATAATATAGGCATTGTGAAAGAGTCTTAAGCCACATCTGTTACAAATATCTTGAGAAGATAAACCAGAATCAGAATCATCTCATTTGCCTAACATGCTTACCAGTAAAGGTGAAGAAGTTGACTATATAGAAATATCTAACAGTCAAAGGAGGTCTTGAGAGAGCGAAACATGCTTATACTTGTATACTTCATAGAGTTCATAATCCAAGATTGACACGTTTGAGTTTGGGATTAAGAATTGGGAGATAAGCACTTCCCAGCCTTTTGGCTAAGATGAAGTAACTATGAGTTTAATATTGCTACTTCCTCTATCCAATGACAATATATTAAATGGATTTTGGAGCAGGGAGATGGACTAGGAACCTGCTCCATCTACACCACGCAGAGACCTGGTGTTGCAATACTTCCAGGAACAGTGCAGCCCCTCAGGGGCAACAGGAGCGGTGTAAGTGGAAGGCTGGTTCTGGCTTTTGAAGTCATCCATTGGACCTATGCACAGTGGAGATCCAGTGGTTTGCTTTTGTCCTGCAGCAGGGGCTGGGCAGGAAGCCAGGTAGCCAGGTTCTAGTATCTCTGGCCTGAGCACCTAAGGCCTGCTTCCATGTGGGACAGCTGACCTGAGTGCATGTGGCAATCAGAACCAGCCTTGCCACACTCCATCCACCCCAGGAAAGTCCCAGCCTCCACTTCTCCCCACATGCCTCCATCTCTTCTCTGTATCACTCCCCCTACACAAACCACCACTAAAAAAAGAGAAAAGAATTGGAAGATAGACACTGGATAGCAGATGATGGAGGACAAAACAGTTGAACATACTGGTCAGGCCATCCTTTTTTCGCTAGTTTAAGAGACTTCAACCAGTCTCAATTTAGCCTTCTGTTAGTTATTGTAGTATCTAGTAGAGGAGCATAATATCTGGAAATTTACCATGTGTAATCAGAAATATGACCCAGTAAATAAAATTGTATCTCTCTTTGTGAAACAAACCTTGTTTAAATCCTACTCATCATTCACAAAGCCCTAGGGCAACAATGTACATTGTTTATGAAATTAGACTTAAGTATTGTATTTATCACTTCAAATAGATCTGTGGTATAATAGAGACACACTAGTATTCTTTGCACAAAAGATACATTGAAACACCCATTTCTAGGTGTTTCCATTGCTTAAATGGAAACTCGCATTTGAGAAACTTTCAAATCAAAAATTAATGAATCAGGGGCACCTGGGTGGTTCAGTCGATAAGTCTCTAACTCTTGATTTCTGCTCAGATCATAATCTCAGGGTCCTGGTATCAAGCCCCATGTAGAGGTCCCTGTTCAGTGGAGAGTTTGCTTGAGGATTCTCTCTCTCCCTCTCCCTCTGCCCCTTCCCACAAGCAATGCATTCCCCCCCCTTTCTCAAAAAAAAAACAAAAAGTTAATGAATCCAATTAAAATAATCAAAGTTTTTTAAAAGCTAAAATGAATTCCAAGCCAGCAAGATTAGATGGGAAATGGAGTACATCCATTAATTCATCTATAGGGACAATGGGTGGGCAGAAAGTTTCCACCCAGCTTTTCCCAAAGCAAAAGGGATCACAAAAGCAAACCTTAGCAATATCCATTCAAACAGGACACGCTTTTCAGCAAAGAAAAGTTAGGATTTAATTTCAGGAAAGATTGTATTTTAAAAAGTTCACCTGGTCAACCCAAGGTCATAACTAGTAAGGTCACCATTGCCAGATTTGTCCCTACTGTAAAGACGGGTCTATCAGAAAATCTCACCTAGCCATTCCCTCATTCATTTCTTTAACTACCTTCTACTGAGTGCCAACAAAATGCTGACCCAGGACAAGAGTCTGCTAGAATGATGGCAAGCTAAACAGACAGGACTCATATTCATTAGCTTTCACACTGTAATATGAATATGAATAATAAGCAGCAATTGAATATACACAGCTGGAATAAAATGACAAATAGTGATAAATTCTAGGAGATTATTTTAATAAAAGAGTAAGAAATGGGATCAGGAAGGTTTGGACATACACCCCAAGATCATAGTATCCTGAATTGAGGTACTGGGAGGTACAGGCATTCTGACCTCAGAGCCCACCTTTCTAAATTACATAATATGTCAACACAACAAACATGCAGAGAATACAAGTTTAACCCGTCTTAGGTAGATCTTTTATTTGCAAATGAATCCTTGCAGGCAGGCAGCCTTTTAGAAAATTGCTTACTCTTTGTTCTTTTACTCTAACCATTCAGTTACATTTTCCTTCCCACAAGCAACTCTCGAAATCCAGAATCAGGTTCTCCTGCTCAGGCTACCCCAGGTCCTGACCCAGCTCACCACTCAAATGTAAAAAGTCCATATTGAAGAGCTCAGAGTCAAAGCATTTTCTCTGTAATGGTTTTGTCTCTGTGTTCTGATGCCAACATTATAAAGGCTAAGGAAAAGCCCATTGTACATGGGAAATGAGTAAAAAAAGTGTATTTCCAAAAAATGCAACAAAATCCATTGCTTTTCATTCCATGTGTAGAATTTTGATACTAAAATAATTCTCTGAAAAACTCAAAGGGAATGTAGTCCATTAAGCTTCTAAAAAAAAGGACAGCCCTTTCTAGATTCACTGAAGTCTAATATATGACAAGTTTCATTTCAAACATGCTTTAAAAACATGATGTAACTCTGACAAGTCAGACTTTGTAACTTGGCAGAGGCAAAGTTTTGGAAATGTATTTATGTGTGTGTTGGGTGTAAACTGTTACTGTACTGGAAAACTTCTTGAAAGGGATTTTTATAAGTCTCATCTTGTCTCTCTCAAGTGGCTGTTAAAAATAGAGTTTATTGGCAACTATTTTTTGTTGTGTTAGAGAGGATTAGCTTAATCCTGGTGAAATATCTTAACACTTCACTAT
This sequence comes from Spilogale gracilis, assembly GCA_004023965.1. Lineage (NCBI taxonomy): Eukaryota > Metazoa > Chordata > Mammalia > Carnivora > Mephitidae > Spilogale > Spilogale gracilis. Next base: position 58,289 of record PITA01005503.1, on the reverse strand, counting down.
ATTCAATTTTATACAACTAAACTTTCATTACATATAATACTAAAATAACTGCGCGGATCCTAAGTGATTCAAAAGTTATACATTTGTCAAGTTTGTTTTTACAGACCTATGAAACTTAAGCACTATTCAATAAATGAGGTAACATTTCGCCTTCTACCTACACCTGAATTATTTTAATTTTGGAGTAAGGTTTATTTCTTTTGTTTGTTTTTTTTCCCCCTAAAATGTTAGCGGATTCCTCTGTGTATTTAGTAAATGATAGAATGAGCATTGTAATCTTCACTACAATGCCCAATTTACAAAGCTATTTGAGATCCTCCTTTTTAAAATAATCCCATTTAGATTTAGGACATTTGTGTCACATACTAGAGCTGTTCTCCTTTTATAAAACATCCCAAAGTGACATTTTTCCCCCCCTCACTCCCACATTCTGGGCCAGTCCAAAGCTAAGTTAAATGGGCAAAATGTGTCCTAATCCCCCATCAATACATTTAGCTGCTGCTGCTACTGCTTTTTCTTCTCTGGTATTTTCTTCTGCTTTTTTCTCCTCATTTAAAAATATCTATTGCCCTTCCAGGAACAAAAGGTGATATCAAGAAATAATCTGCCTTTGTTTCCTGATAGGACAACTTGCATTCCCTCTTACAGGAGCATTTGTCTTCCAAACCTTATCTCTACTCTTCAAATGAAAGAATGTGCCCCCGTTAAAGAATTTCAGAGTTGTTTCTCGCCTGTGTGAAGGTATGCACCTTGTAGCCTCATGATCTGGACCATAGAGCATCCAAGGTCAGTGACAGGGAAAGAAAGACATGGCGGAGTCTCACTGGCTTTTTCTCACCCCAGAAGTCCTTTCTTCCTCTCCCAGTGCCTTGGCAGCACAAATCAGGTGCCTCGACCCAATTACCAGGGAAGTTATAAAATGTGGGTGGCGTGTGACTTTTTGGCTGAGCAACAGTGATCTTGGCTTCTTCGAGTACCCTGTTCTCCCTTATTCCTACACAGAAAATACAGCCATCTCCCCACAGTAGGTAACCCTAAATCCTGGCCAGTCAGTGCCTATGATTCACAGTCTAGAAAATGCTCAGTGATGTCTTCATCAAAATTAGATAGGACTCTTTTTGGTCTGGAGATGTATGAACGGAACTGTATTTGCCCCCACCTTTCCCCCATTTTCTTCCACCCCAAAAGCCACAGTGAAATGACAGGAGAATCCTGATGGACATTCCCATTCAGAAGGAGGAAGACCAGAAGACAGAGAGCAGTCATGATCCATGGCACCTCTGACCCGGGAGGGCTGTCCTTTCTCTCCCTTGCTGCATCCCACCTATCTCTGGGGGCCTCTTTCCTGTCCATTTTACAACTTGGCCACATACGAGGGAACCGTGAGAAGACGACCCTCTTAGAGGATTGATCAGCTTTTCCGCTCAGACAGAAGAGTTGTTTGAAGCGTATTTTTTTTTCCTCATGCTCACTTTCTTTGGCACTTCATTTCTCTCCAAGACTAAGTTGGTTTGTGGTCTTAGTTCAGAAGCATGCAGCCTCTAGAAGGGGAGAATTGGTAAACATGTGACAGTCTGTTGTTGTGAGGCATAAATTAAAGTCCTTCCAATAGTCCCGAGATGGAAGTATTGCCACTTTGACCTTTTTCAGATAGAGAATGTTGGAAGATTTTTGGGGAAATAAAGTGTCCTTCCTAGAATGCCTCAAAATAGGCACATGGATAATGCTAACCTTGCCAATATGACTTTATTGGGGGCATATTGATGTGCCCAACTAGTCTGACGGAGGCAAGCCTGGAGACAATGGAACATAAAATTTGGAAATTGGACCCTTTCCAAAAACATCCAAGACTTGGGGTCTTTCGCTCCACATGCTTTAAGCTTTGTGTTAGTTGTTTGCTTTTAAACTAACTGCTAAGATGTTATGTTCGGTTGGACAGGTGCCTGTCTTCTGTGTTCACCAAGAGAGACTGCATACTACCTAATTGCTAAAACACTTAAAATTTCAAATTGTGCAATTGGAACTTAGTAAAAGCCTTTTGCTGGTTGCGAGAAACCTAACCTTTTTTTTTTTTTTTTTTTTTTTAAGCACGGTGTTTCTTTTTTGTCCCTATGGCTTCGTCTCCTCGGACACAACTGGATATGGCAAATATCTGCTTGTTCTGATTGCTCACCGTGGGTTTTAAACAGCTCGTGCTGTGGGGACTGACATTTTCAGGTCACAGTCAAAAGACATAGCCAAGGTTTTGGTCATGTCTAATTCTACTTTGTACACATGCTACCTTTCCTCAGAGCATAATTTTGTTTTAGAAATAAATTACGTTAAAGACCTGCAGAAGCACTGATTTAAATCTTGCCCTGCCAGCCGTCTTGGGGGGGGGGGATTTGTTTAGATTTATGAATTGTGTAACTGAAATCTCCACTTGAGTCCAGTGAGTTTTAAAGTAGTATGACCCTTTGAAAAGTGAACCCTTCCTTCCTTTCCTTCTCTTCCTCCTCCTTCCCTTCCTCTTCTTCCTCTTCTTCTTCCTTTAATTTTTTTTAATGTGACTGATACTGACGATCTCAGAACATGTTCAAATCTAGATTGTCTCTGACCTGGGGCCCACCCCTACATAAACGATGGCTGGGCCAGGATTAGGACTAGGGGAGCGTTGACCCCCCTGAAGCACACTATTTAAGGGCATGCCCGAAACAGTCAACAATCAAGAATAGCAATAGTTAAAGGCAGTATATGAAAAAATAAAAATGAATGCAAGCAATCCCCGACGAACCAAATATCCCGTTTTAGAAGGAAGGCGCGTGGTGGGTCTCCTCACTCTCCGGCAGTACTGTGTGAAGGGGACAGTCATCTCCATCTGGCCCTGGGCACACAGAGGCCACGCCTTCCCTAGGGATTATAAAAGGTAACAAATGGCAGATGGATAGGGCAACGCAGGGTTTTCTGCATAGTCATAATGTTTTACTGTAGAGCTTGTGTCACTGTTTCCACTCGGTTCTAATTATGAGTGGGAGTTTGGCAAAGATATATAGGGGATGTACATTTTTCCCGCCTCCTCAGGCTCCGGGATGGCTTGGTCCCTGCTGAGCCACTGCTCTGGCCTTCAGTCCCCGCCCCCCCCCCCCCAGCTTCAGCTTCTCCGGCTTCCAAAGTGTCCAGACGCTGCCCAATTCCCCCCGCCCCTGCCCTATCTACTCTTCAGTTCCTTCCCGCCAAGGTTCAGGTGGTTCTATGCTATGGATGCAGAAACTCCTAGCAAGGACTGTAAAGAATCTAGAACCTGGGATCAGAAGAATTCACAGCTAGAGCTGAATCAAAATGAGTAATTGTAGTGGAACTCAGTGTTACTGAAATTCCATTTCTAGTTCAGCACATCACATCCTAAACTCCCGTGGGCCATACTGGAGAGCTGCATACCACTGATCACATTGCTTCTCTGGGAAAGAGTGCTCCTGGTGGGGTCCTCCCCACTGACCTACAGATGACTGGAAGGGGGCAGCCCTACACCTTGAAGGCTAGCCAGGCCTATTTAAGGAAACTGTCTCTTTGATGCCAACACAATCAAGAAAATGCTAGTAAGGAAACAAGGAAATCAATAAAAACCGATCAAATAGATGTCTGATTTACGGTACAAAATTTTGAGTAAACTAGTTAGATTTCTGCATATTGATCAGCAGTGTAGATATTCCCATCAGCAATTCTTCTTCTTTAACACAATGTGTGAACTATCTGTTGTTTAAGGATGTTGTGGAGCTGTTCTGTGTCGGGGTTTTCCTTTGGTACGTTTGCACTGGCAATCCGCAGAGCTCTCTGACTTCATCCTCTTTTGGAGCCTTCGACTTAGCTAGATTTTATAAATGATTTTTTTTTTTAAATTTCAGAAAGAAAGGTGCTTTCATACCCAAAGGTCTCGTTCATTCTTCCCATTTCATTTATGTGCATATCTATCAAAATAAAAGAGCATGCAGGCAAATATGTCTCTACTACTATGCAAAACCCCTGATAAAGAGAAATGTTCACAGTAAAAAGGTATACCTTGTTTCACACGTCATTTGGGTGGCTATTGGTGAAGACAATTATTTAGTAGTAACATATGTTAGCAAAGACTGGTTCAGAACCTCTTTCACCAGAAAAAGCCCCATTTCCAAAACATACCCTTTCCTCAAGGAGGACACTGTGAGCCAATGAAGAATCATAGTAATTGACCTGGGTCTATACATCAAGTCTAAATAGGCACAGAGTAAATTGCATAGCATTTGGTAAAACAAGTTACTCACTGTTCCTCTTTCAAGCCGTAATGACTGTAATTCAATTAGGTTTATTGCGTGTTATTCAATATGATACTACTGTAAAATTGTTCCTTTGCAATCCAAACTTTAGAGTTAAAGAGCCTGCTTTTCTTCTTAAAGCACATGGGCTCTCTTGCATTGGGACAGGATTTCATTATATTCAAAAACTTTTCCCACTGTTTACTTTATCACCGGGGTCAGATAAAGGAGCCAGAGTCAAAATTACTTTCTTGCTCTGGGACGGGGGAAGTGAACAGAGAGAAACCCCAGTGGAAATCAGTGGTGGATTTATTTGTATTTCCATAGTGCCAAAATTACAGGAACGTTAGCGATGTTAGAAGAAAAAGCATGGGGGGGGGATGGCCACAATTTTATTATTATTATCATTATTATTCCTAAACGACACTATAATTAATCTGGGATATTTCACACCATGTATTTAAAATTGTCCATAAATCCTAAGTATTTTCAACCAATTTCAAAATGTTTTACCATATAATAGAATACCTCCCAGGGTGAGCCTACCAAAAGGAATTTATAAATAGTTTTTCTTATCTAATTATGAAAAATGCCTGGATATAGAGTTGATTTTTAGATTTAAAAAAAAAAGCTTTTTACAGGTTTGAGGAATTTTCATGCAATGCTAAATTAGAATCCAATCTGAGTAGAGATGAACCAGAGGATGGACTTGTGTTATTATCTCTGTGAAAAGTGACTAAAATTCTTTCTGTCTTGTGAGTCAAAGAGGATTTGGGGAACGAGTAAATGAGTCAGTGCTTAGAAATATCCCTGGTGACTTGCAAGCCTCAAAACAAAAACAAAAACAAAAACAAAAACACAGCTTCTTCACTCATATCATCATCATCATTATTATTATTATGTGAAATAACATGGAACTTATGAGGATAATGGATTATTTTCAATGACTCTAGTGAACCCATTATACAATTTATTATTATTATTATTATTATGTGAAATAACATGGAACTTATGAGGATAATGGATTATTTTCAATGATTCTAGTGAACCCATTATACAATTTAACACACAGTTAGGTAGCTAAGCCTCTGAGTAGGAACGGCCTACCTGTGAGTGTCCCATAGATACAAAGTACTGTTCCTTCCACCAACCAATTGAAGCTCTAGGAATGCCATTTGCACTTCCCTAAATTAGAGTTATATCCTTCTGGACACACACACACACACACACACACACACACACACACACACACCTCTAACTAGTTTACATCATCTGGAAAAGGAAGGATGATGACTTGTACCACTTGTACCCCTTAGAGTGCGGAGCACCCAGGAGAAGCTTAAGAAACACTTTATTAAGTTTTGCTTTCTCTACACTGGGGCCAACTCCACCTAAAGTAATACAAAATATTTAAGATATTAAAAAATATCTGTTATAAACATCGTCTTTCTTCCTAAATTGCTTAAAAATGTCCAAATGCCCCTTGTGTAGCTATTACTCCTGAGCAGTGGAACCTGAAGCCTGTTATTTTATTCAGATGTCCGAATGTGTTATGACTTGGATTTCCCTAATATTGTACCTGGTTGACTTAGCTCAAGGTCACTTATTCTGAAATCACCATGAAGTCATCCAGGATGGAATTTATACTGAACAAAAGAGCCCAATTGTAACTTTCCCTTGACATTTGCACTTTGTATACAAGCATCTTTTAGATTTGCCATCATGGCGAAAATCACTCAACTTCACCTTGTCAGATTTCTTCGCATGTCAGACGTCTTGTTAAAAGTGATAAATTCAATTAGTTTGTTGAATTTATAGAATGTCAATCAACTTGGCATGTTTCTTTTTCTTCATCAGAGTAAATAAACTGACCAGTTTTTTTCCCTACCCTTCCCCTCGGCTCCCTGCAAACCATCCAATATCACCAGGCATAACATCCACTTACCAATCACCAGCTCTCTTCCCTGAAATGTCTCATAGGACCTGCTTCACAGGCTGGTTATCAGTATTAAATGAAATACAGAATATCAAGCACAGAGCACAGTGCCGAGCACATTGTAGGACCAAGTTATCAAGAAAGAAGATTGCTTTGAGGTCACAGCTTAGGTTGTGGGTAGTTTGGGAGGTGCTGGTAACAGTGGGGAACACAAGGACAAAGATCAGCCTGGGTACAAGTCTAGGAAGAATGGCAATGACAGAATATGATATAGACAAATCCAAAGAATATTTTTATATGTATCTATTTATTTATCTAGCTATCATCTGTCTATAAATGTGAAATAAGTCTATATACTTGAGAGGAGAGAGAGAAGTTTTAGCTTCAAAGAACATTTTTTTAAAGATTTTCTTTATTTGAGAGAGAGAGCGCAAGCAGGGGAAGGGGCAGAAGGAGAAGCAGACTCCCTGTTGAGTGCAGAGCCCAACATAGGGCTCCATCCCAGGACCCCAAGATCATGACCTGAGCCAAAGTCAGATGCCTAACTGACTGAGCCACCCAGGCCCTCCCAAAGAAATTTTATAAAAAGATGACAGAGCACAAATGAAAGAGAAATGTGAGAATCAGAAAGTTTAAAATGGGCAAATAGCTTTAAGTTCTAAGAGTCCTGGGTACGTAACTGCTTTATAGGAACAACCCAAACAGGCCTTCCTGTGGCTAGGCTTAGCTCATGGAATGCAGTTTTCCAAACCAGTATTTTCAATGCTTCCTACTTTAATAGCACAGAAGAATGAGCCCTTCCTTATTCGCAGAGATGAAAGCACTTCAGCCACCTGAAGTCAAACTGTATGTTAGAAGTCTTATTTTACTTTAAAAGTTCATGTACAATTTTTATATGTTTCTGTAAAATACCTGTGTTCATCTTAAAGATGTTTTTAGACAAAATTTGGGGAAAATTGGAAGATTCAGGGACTCTGGCCTGTCTATCCCTAAAGCTTTGCAACCCTCCTTGCATGCTGCCTTAAGCTTCCCAGGGGCCATAATCACGGTCTTGGAGCAAAGAGTAGAGCAGACTTTCAATATTGCCGCAAAGCAGATGAAAAAAGAATTAAGGGGAATAAGATGATCCTTTATTTGAGGTCATCTGCAAGCTCTCTCAAGGCTATCCCATCCTCCAAAGGTGGTTACAGAGCTCTAAATCTCTCCTGGACAATTTGGATCAAGTCTTAAGAGTACCCAAGGATTGGACTGAAGTTGGGGAAAGGGATGATGTGCTCACAAAAGAAGCCCCTGGTTGACCATTGAGTGTCATGTGCTGTGACCAACTGCAGGTCAATCCATTCGTGTTCTCAGGACTTTTTTGTTTGGATTGCTTGAGTGAGCAGCTGTGCTCCACACTCAAAGAACGGAACAGTGGTGTGCCTTCAAAGCTTCCTTTTTTGACAGTTGACAGACTTATATACCCCCCAATACCAGCCGAAATGTATGCCTAATTATTTTATAGATTACGTTCTGCTGTCATACACCTCAGGGGAGTCAAGCACTTCTAAGTGTTCTCCCTCCCCTGCCTGAGGCTGAGGGAAACACACCAGTTGCCACCAGTCTGGTCTTGCTCATCCATCCTCACTCCCACGTGGGGTCATGTTTCCCTTCCCGTCTGTGGGTGGTCCCTCGCAGTCTGCCCTGGATTGGTACTATGGGGCACCCAGCTGGACTCCCATGAGATAGGAAGATAGTTCTCAAAATGCTTTCTTCCCAGAAAAGTGTTAAACTTCATTGTGTTTTCTGCTCTGTTCTCTTTTTGCCAAAATAACGGGGGAAATGATTTTTCAAATAACTAGTTATTTTTCATTTTCAATCTAAAACAAGCAGTTTTGTGTCTTGGGAATACAAGCTTCGACTTGAGCGCTAGATGTAGGATTCACCCTTGAAAATGCTTAGTCTGAGGAAAGGCTCTGGCATTGCCCAAATGGCCACGCACAAGTCACCCCTCCCCCCACACCCTCACACAAGTCCACATACAATCACTGCAGTATAACCAGCACTCCCCCATTCCTATTCTGATGTTTCAGATTCCTACAACAAAACACATGCATTTCAGTCATAAATAGAGGATCTAAAATACAAATGCTCTTGAGAGAGACAATGACTGCCCTAAAATTACACAGAAGACTGAACAGCCTAAGAGATCCTTCCTTGTCATGTGTAACAATTATCGTGCTTTTGGCTGCAATTAACAGAAAACCTGGCTCAACTGGATTACACAATGAGGAAAATGTTTCAGTTCACAGCATCATGTCCTATGGGCATGCTATACCAATCATGTTTGGGGAGAATGAAGCTATCATGATTACCTTAGACCAGTAGTTCTCACACTTGAACTTGCATGACAGTAGCCTGGAGTCTTATGACAACCAAATGGTTGGGCTTCATGCCTTGGGTTGCTCAGTAAGTCTGAGATGAAGCTCAAGAATTGCTATGGTGAGGGCGCCTGGGTGGCTCAATTGGTTAGGCGACTGGCTTCAGCTCAGGTCATGATCCCAGAGACCAGGGATCGAGTCCCACATCAGGCTCCCTGCTGGGCAGGAAGCCTCTTCTCCCTCTCTCACTCTCCCTGCTTGTGTTCCCTCTCTGGCTATGTTTCTCTCTGTCAAATAAATAAAATCTTAAAAAAAAAAAAAAAGAATTGCTATGGTGAACTGCTGATGTTGCTGGCCTTGGAAACTACAGTTTGAGAATCACTATGTACACCTTCTGAAACTGACTTCCTTCCTGGAGCTAGGGAGGTATCCTGTCTTTAGTATATAGGGTGACCTGATACTTGAACAAAACTGAGCTTCTTTTATAAAGGAAGGAGAGAAGGAGTGGCTGTTTAACATTTCTCCTGCATTAAAATATGAGAAATAAGTGAATGATCCTGGGACATAGTGATTAAAAGACACAACTCTAGGGTTTATTGGAAATGTACTGGAGCTATGAGTGATCTTTTTCTACCTCTGGTGCTATTCTCAGGATTAAGGGTATTAATTTTACTAAACTCTGATCCAGTCCTGGGGGCCAGTGAAAATTCTATGAAACTCTTTCAGACCACCCTACCTAAAACACACTGAACACAGTTCTGTTTCATTCTGGGAACCTGTTGGTCTCCTGGTCTCCATACAAAAAGGTTACAAATATCTTTTCTGCCTTCAGGTCCTCAGACCTATCATGGTGTGATAGTAAATTTTATGTGTCAAGTTGACTTGGCTCAAGGATACCCAGTTTGCTGGTAAAACATTATTTCTGAGCATTTCTGTGAAATTTCCAGAGATGATGAGCATTTGAGTCAATGCACTGAGGAAGGAAGATCTGTCCTCTCCAAGGTGGGTAGGCATCACTCAGTCCACTGAGGGCCCAAAAAGGCAGGGGAGAGGAAATTTCACTCTCTCTCTTCTTGAGATGGGGTATCATCTTCTCCTGGGACCTCAGAGCTCCTGGTTCTTGAGCCGTCAGACTTGGACTGAATTATACCACTGGCACAGCTCAGCCTCTATAGTCATGTGAACCAATTTCCATAATAAATCTGCTCTTATCTATCTATCTATCTATCTATCTATCTATCTATCTATCTATCTATCCATCCACCCACCCATTGGTTCTGTTTCTCTGGAGGACCCTAACTAATACATGTGGAATTCTAGTATTTCCTTTGCTTATCATGGACTTGACTGAACAGAGAAGTATCATATCATATCATATGATACGTCATGGGCACCTCATATCAGATGCCCATATCAAAAGCTGGGCATTTATATCAGTTCTATTCCCTCTGGATAGTTTTCCCTTCTTCCCTAACTGGGAACACTCTCACAGTCTGAAAGAAGAAAAAACACTCTTCCAATTATAATCCATTTTGTGGCCAGATTTCCATTTCAAAACTTGAAATACAATAATTTCAATTTTTTTATTCTCCAGTATTCTGTGTAGGAAACATTCCTACAGGCAATGGGATTCAGAAGAAAAAAGCAGAAACATATATTGATTGATTAAGACAAAAGAAAAGATGCCACAATAATAAAATTGAAAATCATAATCTGTCTCCTGTTCCCACTCAACTATTGTTTCAATATGCCACAATTTGTCTTTTAGATTTGAGAAAGCATGGAGCATAGAATTGTGTATTCATCAGTGGAAAAATAATAGTAAAGAAAAACTTGGCCTAGTCAAGATCTTTATAAAATTATCACTGTCTTCTACCATAACAATGCTTTTTTACAACATATTCTGATCCTTCACTTTTCAGAAAGATTCCTAGGACACAAAGATAGAATACTTTTTCTCCTTGACTGGGAGGTGATTCATGATGAAGGGGATGATTTTGGTAGCTCTCAGGAGTTGTATTATAGGTTCTGATAGAGTACACTAGCCATGGATGGGATTTTAGAAGTAATTTTGATTAATTTTGATAATGCAAAGCCGGGGACTTTTGTAGCAGCCTAGCATATGTTTAAGCTTTAGATGGCCCTTTACTTTGATTAACTGTGATAATGATCTAAATACCAGGAGCATACACACTTGTCACTCACAGTATGCTATAGAAGTTTTTATAGTTCTAAGTAATAATATCAGTAACTGATTAAAACATTCTGACAGTGAGCCAATTGGAATGGTTATATAAAGTTACTTGAGATAATATATTAAAATACACTGCAAATATTTAAATATAAACTATTAACAAAATCATAGCCCATGGAATCTGTTCTCTTCTCCAGTTAAGAGCAGGAATTGAGACATTATGGTTCAAATGAAAATTCAGGTTAGTAAATATAAATAGCCAACAGACAGGTAAAGATGGGGCAACATCACTAATTATCAGGTATGCAAGTCAAAACCACAATGAGATGTCACCTCATACCCAGTCAGAATGGTTGGTATCAAACCAGGAAATACTAAGTGTTGATGAGGATGCAGAGAGAAGGGAACCCTCATGCACTCTTAGTGGGAATGCAAACTGGTACAGCCACTGTGGAAAACAGAATGGAGTTTCCTCAAAAACTTGGAAAATGGAACTACCATTACAATCCAGCAATTCCACTTCTGGGTATTTATCCAAAAATAAAATAAAAACACTAATTTAGAAAGATGTATGCCCTGTTTATTACAGCATTATCTACTATAGCCAAGAAATGGAAGCAATCCAAGTGTCTATTCGTAGATGAATGGATAATGATGTACACACACACACACACACACACACACACACACACACACACACACCAGAGTATTAGCCAAAAAATATAATGAAATCTTGTCATTTGCAACAATATGGATGAACCAAGAGGAAATTATACTAATTGAAATAAGTCAGACAGAGAAGGACAAAGGACAAATGCCATATATTTTCACCTATAAGTGGAATCTTAAAAATAAATGAACAAGAAAAGCAGAAATAGATTCATAAATACAGAGAGAAATCTGGTGATTCCTGAAGAGGAGAGGGTGGAGATGTAGGTGAAATAAGGGAATGAGATAAAAGGCAAAAACTTTTAGTTATAAAATAAGTCACAGGGATGAAAAGTAGAGAATAAGATATATAGTCAATAACACTGTAACCACTTGGTACAGTGACAGATGGTAACTATACTGAATGTGGTGAATATTGCATGATATAGAGAACTGTCAAACCACTATGTTATACACCCGAAACTAATATAACATTTCATGTCATCTTACTTTATTTAAAAAGAAAATTTTGGTAAGTGACATTGCCTCAAACTGTATTCTAGATGACCTTTGTTTAAACAGTGTACTATGAAATATACAACTTTAAACCTTTGCTTATTTATTTTAGAGAGAGAGTGTGCATGCATGCAGAGGGAGAGGGAGAAGCAGAGGGAAAGAATCTCATGCAGATTCCCCACAGGGTATGGAGCCAGACACGGGGCTGAATCTCACGACCCTGAGATCATGACCTGAGCTGTATGAGAGTATGAACAGGGGGAGGATTAGAGGGAGATGGAGAAGCGGGCTCCCGGATGAACAGGGAGTCCAATGCAGGGTTCAATCCCAGGACCCTGAGATCATGACCTGAGCTGAAGACAGGCACTTAACTGACTGAGCCACCCAGGTGCCCCTTGAATATATATTTAAATTTATATGAATTAAATAAAATTTAAAAATTCTTTCTCCCACTAGCCCCATGTGAGGGTTGATATCCAAGACTGAAACATACAAACTACTCACATCTTACCATGCATTATGTATGGTGGTGTGGGGGTAATAGACACATGGGCTATTAAACTAGAGCATAGACATATGTACACAGGTGACATATATGTCTAATGAGTAGTGATAACCATTGTCTATGCTCAGGTTTAACTTCAGGGGCTACCTGTAACAGATTGCCCATGTGAGCCACCAACAACCCCTGACTCTACTGCCTATATGCCTCTTCTTCCCACCAAGAACCTGAACTCTATCCCTTCTTTTGAATCTGGACCAACCCTGTGCTTGCTCCCATCAACAGAATGCAAAAGAAAGGATTCTGTATGACTTTTTAGCCTCATCTTTACAAGCAGCTTTCATGTTTGTTTTCTTTGAAACCAGCCACCAGGTAAATAATCTCACATTTGACACTCAGTGATGAAACATCACAGAGGGAAAGAAGCCACATAAAGAACTAAGGCAAAGAAACCAGCAGCCATCTCTTCTGGGTGATGAAGGGAAGAAAGAGAGCTAACCATCTCAGCTAGATTGTAGGTGACCAAGCCATCCTAACTGATACCTTGAGCACTGTGGGACAGTCAGACCATCCAAGCTGGGCCTTTTTCAGAAAATTACCTCACAAAATCATGAGCAAATTAAATAGTACTATCATTTTAATAAGTCATTTTCAATGTTCGTATACAAGAAACAACTGATGCAGAAATTGATACATACAGGCAACGTGCTCTGGTAACAAAACCCAGAACATGTGTATTTGTCATTAGGAGGGAGGAGAAGAAAAAGCCTGGAAAAACAGCAATGAGACTGTTCAGTGGAGCCTAGAAAGGTAGAAATGAAACTGCTTTGGAGCCAGGAAAAAAACAGAAGCCTGTTAAATAGCAGCAGAAAAATTAGTGAAAGTGCCTCCTGTAGTAATTCATAAGAGGAAACAAACACCCCAAAACATGTAAAGTTGGCTAAGCAGATTCCAAGAAGAAATGTTGATGGTGCCAGTTGTCTTCTTTTAACTCTGTATAAGATATCACAAGAGAGAAATAAGCTTAGAAAAGAAACTTTAGTTTTTTTTAATCAAAATTTGATGGAAATATAGTGTGTAGAGTGCCCCAGGGAGATCTCTCCAATTAACAATAAAATCCTCAAAGTAAAAAGTGACTTTAAGGGAACAAACAAATACAAGGCTGCCGGTAGACCTTGGTCAAATTCAAGGATACAGCTGGAAGTTCTTTGATAAAGACCTCAGACTGACAGAAGTCAACTCCTGAAAGGGCAAAAGGGTGTCTAAGAATGTTAAGAGTCTTATCTTATACCCTCCCACTCATAGGCCAAGATGGAGAAGGGCCTATCTTGAAGAAATTTGTGGCTGTGGCTTTTCTCTAATGTATTTGACTATAATCTGATACATAGGAAACCCACAATACTTTAGAGGAGATTTTAGCTAATAAACTGGGTAATTCCGAGGTTCAATAAAAGAAGAACAGCAAAGAATTAAAATCTGTTGTGTGAATATTTTAAAGTACCCAGTCATCATAGAAGATAGAATCATATGGTCAATATGGAAACATAGTACAAGTATGTTTTTCCTTATGTTTAAGTTATAAAGAGCCTCTCACTCATAACTAAATTTAATATGAACAATTGATGCATGTTTAACAGTGCTGTGCATATATCTAGATACATGTATATTCATATCTGTACCTGTATCTAAATCTATGCTTATATCTATCTGAATTGGTCTGTTTTTTTTCTTTTTTTTTTAATCATTAAACAGTCAAGACTTTGATGATAAAGTTAAAATGAAGATTTAATTTACTCAAAGCAACTGTTTTAGTAATCTCATACTAACAAGTTAATGTCATTATCCCATTTTTCCTCTCTAGCTGCCATAAATTCCTCTGTAAGAGACAAATTGTCATTGAGGTAAGTATATATTTGTACCAAGTAAACAGAAAGGAAAAAGTTGATATAAAGGTCAGCCATTATGAGCATTTCCTGTTGAGCCATTTGCGGTTTATACATGACAGTGTCAAAACAGAGCTGGAAAGTTAACACCTGTATCATGATCCCTTACCTGTCATCCATTTGACATAGGCATACTGATTTTACTTTATATCTTCAGCTTTCCTAAAAGAATAAATAAGTGATAAATGCCAAGAACTGTGTCTAATAAAGAATGTCATTTTTATTCACTGGACAATTTCCTGCACGTAATCTATCACTGCTGCTATAAAACAACGTTTTAAATTTCCAAGGTACAGACATGCTTTTCTTTACTTTCGCTTGCTGATATGCTCTCACCCATGTTCAATGGCATGATAAGGTGGTTTCTTTCGATTCTTGTTATCCATAAATAAACATGCTATTCTCTTTTGGATTCAGTAACTGGAGGTCCAATTTTTCATCCCACCTTTAGGCATCCTCCCCAAACTATCAGTTCTGTGCAGCCTCCATAAATGTATGGAAGTTTGTGTATCAGAGAGGAGGGCCATGTTTGTACACACACATGTGTAGAAGGGAAAAGGTGGCTGGGGAAATGAAGAATAAATATTTTCTATTTTGGTGGCTATTATGCTTTACTTATTATTTTTAAGCTCTTCCACACCATCTTGGAGCCAAATCAGCTCTGATTTTAGAAGTTCTTCCTCACTACTCACCTCCTTAGGGCACATTAAAGTGCCAAGATTGGTTACATTCCTTTCTGTGCGAGGCCACTCTTGTTCCCTTATTAGAATCTGTTGCTTGTCAGAAGCATTTAGTAACCTAATTGGAACGCCCTCCCATTCTAAATCAACTAAAAATTCCCAGCTTATATTTCAGTTCCATTTCCAGGCAAGCCTCCACTAGCCCCTGGTTTCCTCCTCCTCTAGGAATACATGATTGTTTTCTTTCTGAAGCATGTGGCTGACATTACAGCATAACCCTCAGGGGAGGATAATTTGCTCATTGTGGATTAGTTGCCTTCAGCAGGTAAGTCTCACCTGGGTCACATCCTTTAAGGGTACAACCATGGACAGAACTGCCTGAAAACTTTCACTGGAATGCACAAAACTCTGCCCTGGCTTGTCTTGCTTGATGACACACTTTCTTTCCTGGGAAAATTTTCTCTCAAAAAGCTAATGCCATCATAACTGGATCAGTAAACTTTTTTCATTTTATTCTATGCTTTTTTTGGTTTTCCATGCTGCCCATCAGACAAGCTATACCTAGAGAAATGTGAACCGATGTTCTGGAAGTTTCTGACTCCACGATTACATAAAACCTTTAAAAGAACATCAGCTTAATCTGTCCAGTCCCATTGCTATCTGAGTTGAATAAACTGAATAATTAGTAAATATATGTGTATGGTGGTATGGGAGTGTTCTCAATGCCACATAGAGGGTGTGCCCCCAAAATAAGAAATCTGGGCTGCCTGGTCAACAAAACATAAAGTATTTGGTATCCCATAATCTGCTCAGTTTAATATTCATACAGAGGCTAACTTATTGTATTGTAAAGGATCATGTTGTGTTCTAGCACATTTTGGCCTTGAAAAATAATCTCTCTCAGGGTGCCTGGGTGGCTCACTTGGTTAAGTATCTGACTCTTGATCTTAGCTGAGGTCTTGATCTCAGGGTCATGAGTTTGAGTCCTGTGTTGGGCTCCATGTTGGGCATGGACCCTTCCACTTCCCCCCCCCCCAAAAAAAAGAAGAAGAAAAGGAAAGGAAAGGAAAAGAAAAAAGAAAAGAAAAGAACAAGAATAAGAAGCTTTCTCAACCATAATATCACCAGGAAAGAAATGTTACCCTAAGTGATCCTCCTCACAATCAATTTAAAATTTTATTAATTTTTTTTAAGATTTTATTTATTTGACAGTGAGAAACACAGCTAGAGAGGGAACACAAGCAGGGGGAATGAGAAAGGGAGAAGCAAGCTTCCCACTGAGCAGGGAGCCTGATGTGGGACTCGAGCTGAAGGCAGTCGGTTAACCAACTGAGCCACCCAGGTGCCCCTCAATTTATAATTTTAAACCTAAACCTAAAGGATATCCACAGATATATGAATTACATATGTGTGCACTTTAGGGGGAAAGCAGTTATAGCTTTTATGACATCCTCAAAGGAGACTGACTCTTAAAAAATAAAATAGTAATAACTGGTGCTCTAGGTTAATCAATATTTTGGAAGAAAATTGGACATATAGTTGCAACATGGTAGTTTCAATAATTAATAATGATACCAGTTTTTCTTTTTCTTTTTTATTATCTCTCCATGATTGTCTTTTGCTTTTCCTTTATATTAATTTCCCATACGCATTCATCATTCCATTATTCATGATCATATATAATCCATTATTCAAATGAACCTAATGTGCTGTGCTTTTTAAAACTCACTAAATGTGATGGTCACTATCTGCTGGATGGAATCATATGAAGAAGAATATGGAAGTGAAAAATAGTCTACAGCTACAGACTTTTTGCTGCTTGAATTGGGAGTAGTTTGTGAATGATAGGAGAATACAAATAAAGTAGTTTCTGGCAGGAAAGCCTTTTTGCAATAAATTAAAACTAAGAAGTATGTGAAGAAGCAAACCTTTAAAACTCACAGGCCAATAAATTAGAAGTTATTCAGTATGTTTGCCTAGATTAGCCAGATTAACTAAACTAATTTCTAAAATTCATTAATACTTTTCATAAAAATTTTATTTCATAATGTGGTTATAACTCCTAACATCAAAACATGTCTTTCCTGTGCTAGGTGTATCATTATGTTTATTGAGTAGTTATGAAAATCCCATTATAAATCACACAACCAAGCTATTTATTTTTCAAACTAGGAGGCAAACTCATTTCAACTATAATTTTGTGATGGCTGTTTCCTTAGAAGAACATTCACAATTCCGTAAAGAACAATAACCAGAAAATTTTTTTCCCCAAGATTTAGCATCCAAGATGTCCTCCAATGATCTCTGTCTTGTAGAATACAAACTGTTGCAGAAGGAAATCGAAGTTTGGGAGGAACTGAATGGGTTGTTGCTGACTTTGAAGACAGAAGAAGAGGAACATGAGCCAAAGAATTTAGTCAGCAATCTGGGGATGGGTTACCTAACAGTAAACAAGGGATGGGGTACAATCCTGTAAGTTCAAGAAACTGAGTTTTCCAACAACTTGAATAAACAAGGAAAAGTGTTCTCCCTACAGTCTTCAAAAAGGAACACATTTTTCCTGCTGACACCTTGATCTTAGACTTCTGATCTAGAGAACTATAAGATAAATTTGTGTTTTCTTAGATCACTGAATCTGTGGTAACTTACTATAGCAGTGATAAGAAACTAATACATGTGTATTCTGCATGTGGGAAGGGTGGGAATTATTGAATACTGGAGGGTACACTGTGGCAACTTATCGTCTCCAGTGATCACTGCCTCCTGATACTCACAGCCTGATTAAGCCCCTATCAGAGGGCCCCGGAAATAATATGTGTGGCTGGCAAATTATGGCAGCAGTGATGGTATATTATTGTGCTGTTGATTTATTGCTTCTCAGCTCCAAAGTCACCTTATTTGCCTGTTTGGTGAAAACGTATTTTGCTCTTTAAATATTCTTCCTTTACCATCTGGCACTATGTTAAGCTTTGTCAATAGAGGGCACTGTAGAGACTTTGCAGAAGGGAAAGGTTTTCTCCCCTGGGGTTCTGCTGGGCTCACTCAGCAGGCTCCTGAAGCTTTGATTCTCTAGCTCCCATCGCCTACAATAAGGCCAACTTCTCTAGCGCCAAGCTCTGTAAGAGCAGGTGACTTCTGAGTGTCTCTAGTGAGACTTACCCAGAAGGAGCTTTACCCAGAAATTGGGGGTTGATTTCTACAATGTTCCAGAAAGCAAATTTCTAGCAAGTTCCACAAAAGCAAGACCGTGCAGACTTCTCTGACATTCCGTGAGTGGTGGTCACACCTTCTGCAGCAGAGAGGGTATCTTAGTCCTGAGGAAGGCTCTCCTCTTTGGGTGTTTTCTTGGTCCTAGAGGTAATGATTGTTTCTTATTTTGTCTATTCCTATATTCTTTATAATTTTTTGTTCTGTTTTGTTTTTCTGAGCTAATCCCTCATTATCCTAATTTTGTATTATGGTTAAGGATTCTTTATATTAAACTTCCCCTATTTGAATTGCTGTGTATTTCCTCTTTCCTGGGTGGACCCTGATCCAATCACTTCCAGATTTGGTTATAAAAGTCACTGTAGCTTCTGTCTTATCACACATTCTCTGATCGTATGCTCTGGGGAAAGCTGACCACCACCATGACCTGAGCAGCACTTGAAAGGGTCTGTATAGTGAAGAGCTGAAGCCTCTGGCCAACAGCCACATGAGGGGCCTTCGACATGGATGCTCCAGCCCAGCCAAGCCTTCAGATGAGACTTCAGCCCTGGCTGACATCTTAGCTGCAACTACTTGAGAAACCCTAATGGAAAGCCACCCAGCTAAGCTGCTTACGGATTCCTGGCTTCCAAGACTACGTGAGATAATAAAAGACCACTTTGTGGTCTTAAGCCACTAAGTTTGGGGCAATATGTTATATAGCAATATATTGGGGCAATATGTTATATAGCAATATATTGGGGCAATATGTTATATAGCAATTTGTTACTATATAACAGACACCTAATATTCTTGTCTTAAAGCTTATTTTAAAAATAAAGCAAATTATTTTTATACAAAGCCTTTGCAATGGAATGTCTTTGTAATCAAGAATTTTGATTAGTCAATAGATAGTGCTTATTCCACCACACGCTAGAACTGACTCAGAGAGCTTATATAACATAGGGTGACAATCGCTGATTCTGTCAGATAGCTGCCGAAATGTGGCCAGGGGAAACTCTTTTACCCCACTCAGCTTCAGTCTCCCAAATGTGACTACTACCATCTACTTCTTCAAACAATCATTGGTGTGAGTTAAATGGGTGAATCAATGCAAAGGACTTAATAAGGTGCTTAGCAAAGGGTAGACACTATTAGAATTAATAAAATTTGAATCTACATAGAGAATTAGAACAATTCATAGCAGTTTGTTTAAAAATAATTTAATCAGAAGTACATAATTTTATGGACTCATCTTCTAAGCATGCTGTGCCAGAACTTTATTTCTTTATTATTCTCGCTAGACTATAAGCTTCTGGAAGACAGATACTGTGTTCCTCTTCTTCATAATTGTAGCCTCAACATCTGAAATAACATCTAACATATAATAGTGAAATAATAGTATCTGTTAAATAAATGAGGACTCTATGTCCACACAATATTCCTGCAGAAATTTTAGTTACAACTGTTTTTGGTAGTGTTGAACTGCATTTAAAATACCCTAACTTTTTAAATAGTATTAATATTAAATATTTGTAATGCCATCAGATTAGTCCATTAATAGCAAATGCTGCTCCAAATAAACTTTATCATCTTTATTGAAATAAAATGCAAGAACACTACATCCTTTGCCAATAATTCAGATCTCTTTCCACGCTAATCAGTAGTTTAAGAGATTTCCTTGGTATGCTGCTTATATTTTATAATTCTTCAGCCCTTATAATAAGACTGGGTCTTTTTTTTTAATCAAAATTTTCATTGTAATAATTACCAATATCCTAGGACAGTACTCTTTCTTGGTCGACAGTTTCTCTTCTCACTGCTGGTTGTACAACAGGCTGCAGATGATGTCACCTCTTTCATCTTGTGGAATTTAGTACATTCAGAGTCAAGGAGAACGTGTTCCATATTTACAATAAAATTATGATTTCCTCCTTAGAAGGCAAATCCTTCATTTCAAAAACTTGAATAATTCTTAAAATAGAATGCCAGATGGCTAAATTTAGGTGCTGAAGAAAGTCTAATTCAAGAATATTTTCTGGCACCCATCCCAAAACATTTTCATTTGATGATGGATTGAACATACTTTTATTCATTTTAAACTCTTGCCTCTCTGTATGTTGTTTTGAGATAGGCCAACTCATGTTGGTAGAAAAATTGACCTCAAAAAAATAGGTCACTCTCTTTAAATGATCTATTTTTGTTGACATATTAGAAAAATGGCCTTACACTGGGTGACTCGTCTTCAACTAGCAAGGTCACATATGGCCCTAGTAAAATGTACAGAGGTTGTGCTCTGTTTCACAATGAACAGTGATCACTGAACTACAACAGGTGAGCTACAATCCATAGGGACTGTAAAGTCTATAAAACACAAATCACCCAGAAGTCAGTTGTGCCTTGACATATGTCACTGTTCTTTGCTTTTTTTGTTTTTGCCATGTCCCCCTTCCTGCCTTCCTTATTTCCTTCCTTCCTTCCTTATGCATTTCCTGCTAACTTCAGGTTGAAATTAATTATTAAAATAAGTTTATCTTTTCACTAGTTACTACCATAAATCCATGAGCTATTTCACATTATATTTAGGCTTTTCTATTTTCTATTTTTATTTTTTTTAAGATTTTTATTTATTTGAGATAGAGAGTGAGAGATAGAGCACAAATAGGGAGAAGAGGTGGAGGGAAAGGAAGAAGCAGACTCCCTGCTAAGCAGGGAGTCTGACAATGTGGGGGCTCAATCCCAGAACCCCAGGATCATGATGTGAGCTGAAGGCAGACAGTCAACCAAGTGAGACAGCCAGGAGCCCCTAGGCTTTTTAAAAAACTCATTTCTTCCCATTTTTTATATGAATTTGGGCTTCTTCAGCCATTCTGCTGACTGATGCACTTTCCATATAAGTCCATTGACTATGGTGGTTCTCAGGCTACACCTTAACTATTGCAGTAAGCCAGAAAGTGTCAATCATGTGTGTTTGAGATTCAGCTCCAGCGGAACTACAGTTTGCACATCTGTACAACTGAGTAATACCAGCAACGGCCGCACCTTATTTCACCTTATTTCACAAGGTTGCACTAAGAATTGTATGAGATCCTGCACGTGAAAATGTCCCATAAGCAACAATAAGCTATGTGGTATAATTACACTCAGCTAATCTCATGTTTGCCTTCTTTCCTCTCCCCAGCCTGTTGTGATTGATTCCTCTTTAAAGACCCACTCAGACTCAACTTTCTCCCAGAAATCTCTGAAGACCGTTGCTGGGCCTTCGAGCTTGGACTTTCTGACCAGAACTTCTGAGATATACCAAAGTTCACTCCTCTATTTCAAATTCATCATTAGGTCTCTTATTGTACCATGAAATTTACCCACTGGTGTAAGTTGGTCAGTCCACATCCCCATCAACCACACTGTAGATTCCATGCCTACTCCCATGCTTTCCCGATCACAGCACCTCTAACACAAACCTTAGAGCTCTCTTGCACTCACTTCTGTGAGATGCAAAACATGCTATATTTCATCTGGCCTCTCCCTCTCCAAGCCTCTTGGCATGGGATGCTTCCTTGTGGTATGTGAAAATATTGAAAAATGACATCAGTAACTTAGATTTTTCAAATGTAAAGTTTATGTTAAAATGTTTCTATTAAAATATTCACTTGAGAGTTTTTAAGTGAAAATTTTAATGTTTATTTCTTGGACACTTTCTATGTCTACTCAGAATGAATACCCGACTCCCTCTAGCTTGTGTGAACAAAAAAGAATGATATTTCCCATATACCTTGTTAACTGAGTTATCTCTCTAAAAACTAGTTCCTGGCAAAAGTTAAAAGACAAACCCCAGTTCAAATTTGGGTGCACATGCTGCTTAAAATAATGCTTGTCAATCCAAATGGCCAATAAGCACATGAAAAAGTGCTCAGCATCAGTTTGCATCAGGGAAACACAAATCAAAACCACAGTGAGATACCACTTCACATCAGTCAGAGTGGCTAAAATTAACCAGTCAGGAAATGACAGGTGTTGGCAAGGATATGGAGAAAGGGGAACCCTCCTCCACTGGTGGGAATGCAAGTTGGTGCAGCTACTCTGGAAAACAGTATGGAGATTCCTCAAAATGTTGAAAGTAGAGCTACCCTATGACCCAGCAATTGCACTACTGGATATTTACCACAAAGATGCAAATGTAGTGAAAAAAAGGAGCACATGCACCCGAATGTTTAACACAGCAATGTACACAATAGCCAAACTATGGGAAAAGCCTAAATGTCCATCAACAGATGAATGGATAAAGATGTGGTCCATACATACAATGGAATACTATGCAGCCATCAAAAAAGAAATCTTGCCATCTGCAATGACATGGATAGAATTGGACAGTATTATGCTAAGCAAAATAAATCAATCAAAGAAAGGCAATTATCATATGATCTCACTGACATGAGGAATCTGAGAAACAAGACAGAAGCTCATAGGGAAAGGGAGGGGGAAATGAAACAAGATGAAACCAGAAAGGGAGACAAACCATAAGAGACTCTTAATCTCAGGAAACAAACTAAGGGTTGAGGGGTTGAAGGGATAGGTTGGCTGGGTGATGGACACTGGGGAGGGTATGTGCTATGGTGAGAAAAAATAAATTTAAAAAAATAATTCTTGTCAATTCATTTTTTTGCCACAAACTTGGGAATATTTTGCAAGCCAAATAATTTGACCACCAATGAGAGGGTAGCTGGCATACTCTGCCATATCTTCGGCAGCCTCCCGTCTAGAGCTCCACTGAACTAATGAGTAAAGAGACAAAGGAGAACAGCAGTTTGCTAAAGTCTGAAACACTTTCCTAGGACTCGTGTGTGTTAACCAGGTTTTTTAAAAATCACCAGAGAATGGACGTAGGTGTAATAACATAAAAAAGTCAAGAACTCCAGGCTGCAATATTCATCATCTTCCAACAATCTAATGTGTAGCCAATGAAGAATAGGTTAGAATACTTTTTATTGCCTTGGTAAACATCTTCTGAAAAAATATGTTGATTTTGACTTACAAGCATTGACTAGGATGTCAATATCTCACCTTCTTGGAACAAGAGTTTTTGCTAAGCAAAATATCACACAAGGAATTTTTTTCTCTGTTTCCCAAGTTATATGCTCTCAAAATACTTCATGAAACATAAATTTTAATAAAGTACCTTGCCTAAGTTTTCACAATCCAAGCAAACTTCATAAAACACTTTGCAAACTTTGTTTAATTAAGCACAATACCACACCTTCGCTCTAAATGTAATGATCATAATTTACAGAGTTTTTAATGAGTTTGCACTTCACTATACCCCTCATATATTTTTCTCTCCTTCAAGGCACAGGTGATGAAATTGTGATCAACATTATGAAATTGGATCACACTTATTTCTTTAATCAAAACAAACCAAGCCTTATGCCATAGGTGTGGAAATCCATATTGCTCTGCTATCCGATTGCAGTCCTATTTTGTAATCAACACTTTGGGCCAAACACATGGTATAAATAATATGGAAAAATGAGAAGGCATGTTCTGTCTCATGCTGTTTCTAGGTATGTTTCATATTTAGACATAAACAATGAGAGAAATTCCAATTTCACAACAGTTGAGTCGTTTCTTCTCTGTTAATGCCTGTAGTTTATTTGTAGTTTCTCATGATTTTATTAACAGTAAAGTTGTTCCCTTGTTTTGCAGGTTTTTGTCCACTTAAATTATTACACTTCCAACCTGTTACCCATTTATTTCACTTGTTACTGAGCAGTAATTCAATACAAGTCTCTCCCAGAGAGAGACTCAAACCTCTTATATTTATCAAATGCCTTCGATGCCCAAAGCAGGAGTCTCTGGGGGGAAATATAAGGATTGCCCAACAGCCCAGTAGGATTTTCTGACTCCTACATTAAATATTAGAACACACCGGAGAGAAATCTCCACTTCCATATGATGAAAACAACATGGAGGGAATGTGTTAAGAATATATTCACCTTGGCTATTCCGATTTTTCTAGCCTTTTCCTACACCGATTTATTGTTCTTTGAGTACTTGAGGAAGATGAATGAGGTGATATTAAAAGAATAAATATCTTTAAAAATCATTATCAATATTTTTATTCATTTCCAAGTAAAGTTCTTCTGTGAATAAATATTCCAAACACCATAAAGAACACAGGCAATCCATGGTGCTGATATAAAAGATTGACATTTTTATGTGGATTTTCCTTCTGCCTTATTCTAGACCACTTTTCTACTCTGGAAAATATATCTATTAATGTACAGTCTTTCAAATTACATTCTTATTTTAATAATAATCACAAATTAATGATGTGTGGTCACATGTCCATTTTCTTGGAGGAAAATAACCCTATGCTTCAATAACTAAAACTTCTATTTCCACAAACTAATTAAAAGGCCTTGTGGTACAGTAATCAGAAAAACAGGTGTTTCATTTAGTTTCTCTCCCTTCAAGGTTGAATAGTTGCAATTCAAGCTTTCCTGCGATTCCTTTAAAGTCAAGGGAAGTCACATCACTCTACACCGCCTATCACACGACAATATCCTTCTGTACCACCCCAGGATTGGGACAGAATATAAATCAAGAGAAGAAAGCAAACTGTTTTTATAGTGCAATATATTAAATTATGACTGGAATTTTTCACAATAGATTTGGGAGAGTTTTAGCTCTGCAAAAGAAAAAAGGCTTGAATCCTGTTTACTTTTCTCTTTGAGAGATTGAGTGTGTATATATATATATATTCCACTTAGCCACATTTGGATTTATATATATATATATTTATAAATTTATATATATATATTTATAAATCTTTGAAGAGATGTGGCCTTCTATAGGAGATATAGGAGATATATTCCATTTTTTCCCCCAAATGCAATCATCTTATCAAAACCACATCTCTAGGACATGTTCTTGTGAGTACAGGGAGCATTACATACGATTTTATAATACACACAGTAACTTTGGAAGGCTTCGGCCTTATTCCTGCTGTTAATTATTTAGACTCTGACATACTGCAATAAAACATTTCATCAAGCACTCCAGTCCAGGGAACGATAGGCATCAAAACTGTATTGGTAATGCAAAATAAATGGATCGGGGTTGAAAATAATGAGTTTGGTGGATTACATCTGTCACTATGAATTATTATTGTTGAACATAATAGGGCAAAGCACTACAAAAATAAAGCTTGTCTTCTCTAGTTAAAGGTGAGACAACTACCTGTAATGAGATACAGAAACTCAAGTGTGAATTATGCACACTTTATTAATTATTAATCATGCACACAAAAGGTTTATCTGCATACCCAATCTTGCATTTTTCTATGTATATAACCATAGAACAAAAAACTCCCCATTGCTAAAGCTGGTGATAGTTCACAGTGGCTCTTGCCAAAAACTGGAGGAGACATTCCATTTAGCCACATCTGACCATGCAGGAAAAAACACAAACTTGATCACGTGACAAGGCACCACGGCAGCCCAGATTCTGGTCCTTATTCTTGTACTAATTTGCTCTGTGATACACGTGACTTACCTCTGGAACTAGATTCAGCCCCTGGAAAAGTAGGGCCTTGAACCAAACTGTCTTTAAATTCAACTCTAGCTTCAAAACATGCTTTGATTCTTTATTGAGAGATTTTTTTTTTTTAATTGAGGGAAACTAGTAGGTTTTTCTTTCTATAGGCAGAAAGCTTGGTAGAGAACTGACTTCAGGAATAATATAAGTTGCTTCTCTTAGGAATACAAACGTGAGGATAGTGGGTGCTCATCATTCAGGAGAACAGGTAGGTATACCAGAATATTTTACTTCACTAGGCAATGTTGACTGGTCAGAGCAAGGGGAGAGGACAGTTGGGGTTGGGTCAGTCGCACAGAGAAACTTTTAGAAAGGAAGAATAACAACCCACATCCTTCAACTCCACAGATTTTGAAGTTAACAGAACCTGGTTGTGTAAATTTTGAGACACCTTCTCCCAAGTTCCCCTGGCAAAAAAAGGACACTAACATCCCTGAAGGGAGGGAGAATCTAGGCTGTTGATCAAGGGTCAACACAGGGTGTAAATCTGTGCAGAGCCTAGTATATCTACAATGTAATTGTGTACCTAATTGTATTGATGTCTTCAAATTGTATTCTAAAGTGTAATCTTAAGTAGACATAATATTTACATTAACACTGTTTGTATTAAGTTATTTAAATAAATTTGTAGCTTATAAAGGGAAAACCATGCTATTAATTATTCCCCTAAATAGGCATATCTTATTGAAGTCTTGCTTCTGGGCCAATGACATCCTATGTTATGGTCATACCATGAAGACACATGTGGAAGAAATAACAATGAATTGTCAAAAATAAAACAAACCACTTATTTAGCATTTTTTTTTGTACAAGAGAAAATTTCCCATTATGATAGAAGAAATGGGAAAATATTGGGTGTGAATATTAAACCAATACTGCAATGTAAGCCTCATCCCAAAACAGTCTCCTTGTGTCACTCAATAATATGGTCCACAAGTCCTTTGTTTAGCACTGACTTCAACATGCATTATTCTTCTCACTTGCATAGATCAAAGGGGAATTAAATGTCTTCTAGATACAAGAGTGTCAAAGGACAAGACTCTTCTCTTGAATAATCTTGAGGGCACTTGTTCAGGGGAAAAAAAATTAAACATTCTTCCTTTTCCTCCACCAAAAAGAGAAATCCTTAAAACTATATCAGGGCTACGAATTCATCCCACAAAAGCCAGATTAATACTCTCCATCCACCCTGAATCTATTTTTAAAAACCTTTTTTTGTTGTTGTTCCAATGTGCCCATCTCCACCTCACCCCTTCTACAGAAGCACACAATCACAATAATTACATACCACCATCCCATGGGACTTCCAAATCTTGCCTGGAAAGAAGCAAATTGCCAAAAGATGTGAATGTCAGAATATGGGGGTAAGAGAGTGGGGAGAGGTTCAATTCCCTTATTGCCACTTTCAGTGCCTGAGACAGAGGAAACAGCACTTAGGGGTCTTGGAGGAAAGAGAGGGTGAGGGCAAGACAGAGTATTTAAAATCTAATGACAGGAGCACCTGGGTGGCTCAGTCAGTTAAGCATCTGACTTGATTTGGGCTCAGGTCATGATCGTGGCCACATCAGGCTGGAGGCTAGACATGGAGGCTGCTTAAGGTTCTCTCCTTCCTCCTCTGTCCCTCCGCCCCCACAGCCTTCAAGCACTACCCTTTATAAATAAATAGATAGATAGATAATAGATAGATGATAGATAGATAGACAGATATAAAATAGATAGATATAAATAGATAGACATAAAATAGATATATAGATATAAAATATAATGGTAATGCATATATACTCAAACATAAATGAGCTCATGCGTATCTTTGAGCCCTCTGGACAGAAAAGAAAAAGAACTTGATGAAACACTGCTTATTAAAAGCAAACAAAGGAATACAAGAAACACAAAATGAAATCTGAAAGTTAAAAAAAATGCTTGATAATTAAACACCTGGGGAAATTGTTATTGCAGAGCAAAATATAAATATATGTATATTTTATGTAGACATAGTAGCAATCAATGTCCTAAAAGGAACATGACCAACAAAATTATGAAGTCTTTTATTGAAGATGGTCACTTGATATGCTTTGCTATTAAAACACATAATTTAAGGATATCATGGCTCTTAATTTTTTGTTATCTTTGTTTCTACTCAATATTTCCAAATCTTAAATGACAGTCTGGTCACTAATATCCCTTTTGAAACAAACTTGACTTTTAGGAAATTCTTTATCCAGTTCAATTAAAGTAAAATTAAGAACTGTTTTTGAAAAAGGCGTGCAGATTATGATCTCAGTGGTATAAAACTATTTCTGTTGTGGGGCGCCTGGGTGGCTCAGTTGGTTAAGCGACTGCCTTTGGCTCAGGTCATGATCCCGGAGACCCAGGATCGAGTCCCACATCGGGCTCCCTGCTGGGCCGGAAGCCTGCTTCTGCCTCTCTCACTCCCTCTGCTTGTGTTACCTCTCTGGCTGTGTTTCTCTCTGTCAAATAAATAAAATCTTTAAAAAAAAACCCAAAAAACTATTTCTGTTGATCTACTAATCTTCCTTTGCAAGGTATATAAATTTATATTCTGTTCTGCAACAGTCATTCAGCCTAGATGCCGAGGGATGCCTGAGATAATGTTCATTGAAAGTCAGGGCTGCTTGTTTTAAGGAGGCAGATTTGCAGTGATTTATTATTGTTGTTTATTTTCCACTATTTGAATTTTTTTAAATAATGAAGGTATATATTTTATTTGTGAAACAAGAGAAGTAATCATTCTTTTTAAAAATAAGAGATGAACATCCCAATAAGAAGTTCTATAAAATCTATTCAGATGAGCTCTTCATATTCCTAATTATAATCCACTTCTTTACGTATTATAATACAGGTAAGCACAGATAAACATAGGGGTTGTTAGAAGACATAAAGGAACCACCAGTCCAGCTTTGAGATGCAATTAAGTGTCAACAATGGGTCCTAACAACTGAATAGGAGTTTTCTGGATGGAAACTGAGCAGAGGGAGGTGTGTGAGGACAGCGTTACTGGTCCAGGGAACTGTGCATGCAAACACAAGAAGGAAAATGGCATGAGGAGTTCACAGAACTGCAAATAGTTTGGTATGGCTGGTGTGAGGAAGGTAAATATGACTCAGAATGGTAGGAAACAAGGAAGGAGACATGGACTCGATGTCAGGAAGTTTCTGGTCTAGCAAGTGATACTATTCAACAGACAAAAACACACAGTATCATAAGCACTCTGATGGCAAACAAAGCAGCATGCTTATGGGGCTCTAGAGAAATATTCCTTAATGCAAACTTGGGGTCCAGAGAGTCTTCCTTGAAGAAGATCTGAACTTCAGAAGCAATAGGAATAAGCAGGTGGGTTGCCTGGGTGGCTCAGTCAGTTAAGCGTCTGCCTTCTGCTCAGATCCTGTTCCCAGGGTCCTGGGATGGTGCCCTGTGTTGAGCTCTGCCTCAGACTCCGTTCTCAGTGGGGAGCCTGCTTCTCCCTTTGCCACGCCCCCTGCTTGTACTCTCTCACTTTCTCACCCTCTCTCATCAATCAATAAAATCTTAGAA
This sequence comes from Spilogale gracilis, assembly GCA_004023965.1. Taxonomy (NCBI): domain Eukaryota; kingdom Metazoa; phylum Chordata; class Mammalia; order Carnivora; family Mephitidae; genus Spilogale; species Spilogale gracilis. Next base: position 28,911 of record PITA01005503.1, on the reverse strand, counting down.
GAAGAAGAAGAAGGAGAAGGAGAAGGAGAAGGAGAAGGAGAAGGAGAAGGAGAAGGAGAAGGAGAAGGAGAGAAGGAAGAAGAAGAAGGAATTAGTAAGAGACGAAAGCAGAACAAGGACTCTGGGGAAGAGGACGAGGACATGAGAAGACCAGAGGAGAGCAAGGACACTGCTGCTGTGAAGACAGAGAACCTGTGGGAGGAGTGGGGGATGAAGGCCACATTTAATGGGGCGTGTGTTAGAGAGGAACACAAACAAATTAGTACATTTCTGATCTTGAAGAGCCTATGGGCCATGCAAAAGGGTTTGAACTTTTTTCTGGTCCCCATGGGAGAAGTTGAAGACTTTAAGGTTTGATTGCAAAGGTCGCAAGTTCACTCTAGCTATGTGTGATTATTGTGGGGAGGTGCTGGACAAGGGAGGATGAGAGGGCAATTAGAAGGAAGTTTCTTCCACTTGCTCACCTCCAAAACATATGTTTTCCCTTCTTTGCTATCAGAGACAAGCTAGTCCCACACTCTTAAAGATCCTGGGTTTATAAAGAAAAAAACTGGGATGGAGTCTAGCACCTTCTGCTTTTGGAACCTACAAGCAGAAACCCAGAGACTCAATGAGCCCAAGGTCTTGGATAGGAAGATGGGGGAAGATATACCTATAACTGATAGATCTAAAACCACAAGTTAATGTTATAAATTAACCATATAACCTTGATGTCCAGTTATAGGATGAGAGATTAATGGGTTATAATACAGCTTGTTAGGGATTGAATGTCTATATCCCTGCAGAATTCATAAGTTCAAATCTAATTCCAATGTGAGAGTATTTGGAGGTAGGGACTTAGGGAGGTGGTTAGGTCATGAGGGTGGAGCCCTCCTGAATGGATTTGTGCCCTTATGAGAAAGGCCAGGGGACCAACTTGCACTCTTTCCTGCATGTAAGGATAGAAGTTGACAGCCTATACCTGGATAAGTGCCCCCCCTGAGCTGGACCATGCTGGTCCCCTGGACTGTATTTTCAGTCCCCAGAACTGTGAGAGTAAGTGTTTGTTGTGTGAGTGAGCCCATCTATGGTATTCTGTCATGGCAGCCTGAGCTAACATAAGCAATTCCCCAATTGGAAAATCTAGTTTTTGACCTTTTTATGGACACCAAATGAGGAGCTGTGTATGCAGCTTTTCAAGTATATCTCAGTTCTTTTTCCAAAAGTCAAGATCAAATTCCCCAGGGAATGAGTGGAAAGACCTGTGAATGGCTTCATCATGTATCAGCCTTAAAAGTGTTACTCTCTGCTTCCTGGGAACTGGTGGCCCAGCACACAGCTGGGGTCAACTCCCTCTTTTCTTTGTGCACTTCCAAAGAGGCTAGAGAAGACTCTTCTACTCCTTCTATTTTGAGCCTCTTTTCCCTGTGACCTGGAAAAAAGTGATAAATATGTTCTTTATTGTTTCTCCCAGAAGACCATAGAGTCTCAAGTAGCCCGACCTAATTTCTCATAAGTGTATGAAGATTAGCACCCCAGCATGAAACTAATGATAACCCTTATCGTATTTTGTTTTATATGTCTTATTTCTCCCTCTCTCTAAACCAAATTACTTGAGGACAAGGCTATTTTCTTATTCATGGGACCTATGCCCCTCTGGGTGCTAAATAAATAGTTGCTCCTTGACATTCAAGAGACAAACAAAAAGATTAAATATATCTGCTTTTTTACTATGAGGAATTTATGTATTTATGTTTATGTATATATGTTCTGGTATAGTTAACATACAGTGTGGTATTAGTTTCAGATGTACAATATAGTGATTCAACACTTCTAAACATCACCCAGCGCTCATCACAACAATTTCACTCCTTAAATCCCATTACCTATTTCCCTCATACCCCATGACCCATCTCCCGTCTGGAAATGAACAGTTTATTCGTTAGAGTTAAGAGTCCATATCTTGGTTGCTCGCTGTCTTTTTTTCCACCTTTGCTCATATTTCTTAAATCCCACATATGAGTAAAATCATATGGTATTTGTCTTTCTCTAACTAATTTGACTTAGTGTTATACTCTCTAGCTCCACTCATGTCACTGCAAATGGCAATATTTCATTCTTTTTATACCTGAATAATATTGCTGTGTGTGGGTGTGTTTATCAATGGATACTTGGGCTGCATCCATTGGCTCTTTTAAATAATACTTCTATAAATGTAGGGGTGTATGTACCCCTTGGGATTAGTGTTTTTGTATTCTTTGATAAATACCCAGTAGTGTGACTGCTGGATGTAGGGTAGCTCTATTTTCAAATTTTTGAGGAAACGCCATACTGTTTTCTACAGAGGTTGCACCAGTTTACGTTTCCACCAACAGTACATGAGTGTTCCTTTTTCTCCACATCCTCACTAACACTAGCTGTTTCTTGTGTTTTTGGTTTTAGCCATTCTGACAGGTATGGCTATGATGATGAGGTGAAATCTCATTATAATTTTGATTTGTAGTTCCCTGATGATGAGTGATGTTAAGCATCTTTTCATGTGTCTGTTGGCCATCGGGATGTCTTTTTTGAAGAAATGTCTATCCATGGCTTCTACCCATTTCTTAAATAGATTATTTGGTTTTGGGGTGTTGAGTTGTATCAGTTCTTTACATATTTTGGATACTAAACCTTTATCAGCTATGTCATTTGCAAATGTCTTCTACCATTCTGTAGATTGCTTTTTAGTTTTGTTGAATGTTTCCTTTGCTGTGCAAAAGCTTTTTATTTTGATATAGTTCTAATAGTTTATTTTTGCTTTTATTTGCCTTGCTTTGGGGAACATATCTAGAAAAATGTTGCTATGGCTGATATCAGACATTATTTCCTGTACTCTTCTAGGATTTTTATGGTTTCAGGTCTCATATTTAGGTCTTTAATCCATTTTGAGGAATTAATATATATTTTTATGTTAACACTGGCAGGCACAAATCAAATGTTTTCAACTCTGCTTATTCTGAGACATACATAATATTTCTTTGTGGCAAATGTCCTTAAGTGTTAATAAAATTATGAACTAAAGAACAGCAGTAGGATTTTCATCAGAGACATTTTTCACTTGACTAATGCATACTTTGCTAATCTTCTTTCTAAAGCTGTAGAAACAGAACTACATGGTCTCACATAAAGCAAAGCTGAGCTTCTTGGTCTTCTCTAGTGACAGTATGCAGTATCTTCTAGAATCTCATTATATCTGGATAAAGTGTTATTTGATTGTTAGGAATAGGTCTAACCTAAGGCATTTCTCATTTGTAGCGACAGAGCAGGTGCATTCTCTTAGAATTATGCCATCTAAAAAGCCATGTCTTATTTCAATATTAATTTAATAACTAGCTATCCACATTAATTACCTCTTTAGTTCTGCTAAAGCGCTCTTTCCTTGTCTAGACTTGGGCCAATGATTACATTAAATGTGCTACAAAGACAATCTACTCAGTGTATGACTAAAGACAAGAAAAAGGAAGAAGCCAGTGCTTTTCTAGATAGATTTATCATGAAAAAGATCAGCTCAGCAGGCTGACATTGGAAACATGCTGTACTCTGTGGTGGGAAAGTTACAATAATAGATAATGCCATGCATTTATTTAGAACTGCATATTTATAGGGGCACTTGGTGGCTCATTTGGTTAAGTGTCTGCCTTCAGCTCAGGTCATGATCCCAGGGTCCTGGGTTTGAGTCCCACATCGGGATCCCTGCTTAGCAGGGAGCCTGCTTCTCCCTCTCCTTCTGCCTCTCCCTTCTGCCTGTGCTGTCTCTCTCAAATAAATAAAATCTTATAAAAAATCAAAAAACAAACAAACAAACAAAACTGCATACCACTCAAAGGGGCTCTCACACACAAGATTTTATTCCATTAATTCATCAAAAGGCCAAGTGGAATCCAAATAATCCTCTGGCTATATGCAACTCACAGCTTTTACCTTCTGCATGTGAAAGAAGTAGCTTTTATGGGCCCTGTCTGTCTAAAGAGGGAAGTCACCTGGAAAGGGAAAAACACAAGATGAACCTTGGGCCAATTTCTCCATGAGGACATCACTTCTCTCAGTTATCATGTAAAATACCACATAGAGGTCATTCAACCTACTTATTCCTTTGAGGTAAAGAAATAAATTATTGGTAAATAAAGGTATCATTTCTCTTACTCCAAGATATTTGAATTAAAGATTCTATGGAACTGTTCCTCTTAGAATTTAATAAACTACTCCTTAACCCCACCAGAGAGTTTAACATTTATTTTTTTTTAACTCTTTGTTAGCTTGTGTTTATGGAGTGGACATAATACTTTCCAAAAGCAAGGTCAAACTTCACGGAGCCAAGCTGCCATGGTTTGCCAAATAAATCTCTTTCCTTCTCATATATTTTTAAAAGATAAAAACATTCAGATTTATTTAACCTGCTAAATTCTAGGAATTTGGGTGAAATTTCCAGATAATGATATCTTTTTCAGAAAGTATTCATTGGCACACTCTCTTGAATGGACAATACCACAGAAAGAAATGCCATAAAGAAGGTTCAAGCCAGTTATTTATACTATGCAAGAGTCCTATTTGGCTTACTGAGTATTTGAAGAGAGCCGTTCTTCACTGGTGATGTAGACAGATTGCAAAATTGGCCCTTGGATGTTGGGCTTAGACTTCAGGTCTAATCTAGTGGGAAGACTGTCAGTCAAACCCTGTACTGAACACAGCAAGGAAGCCACAGATATGTGGCATGGTTGAGGTACTCATTAAAAATAAAACAAAACAAAAACTGAACATCAAGTACCATGCACCTGGACAGTCTTCAGGTGCACAGTGCCTCTCCCTTGGGTGTGAACCTCTGGCTTCATTCCTTCCTCAGGCATGTCTTTATCTCTAGCTCATCTTTCATCAGTGCCTGTCAGTGGAATCCCACAATTCCAGATTGGGAAAACAATTCTTATGGAGTTAGGAAAATGAAAAATGTTCCTGGTAATGGAAATCCCCTCCACTGTAAACCAATATTGTCTGCGTATTTGGAAAATATCATTTTGTTGCTGTTTCCATTTTAATCTGCTTCACTGTTTCCTGTTTTAATTCAGAAACCAAATGTGTGACACACCAGGGAGGCCTTGGGCCAACTCCAGATCAGTAAAATCAGGAAATAGCAGTCAACCAACTAACCAAAGTGGCCAGATTTTATGCAAAAAAAATTGAAAAGTGGATACAAATTACCCAGCATAATCGAACTCCAAGTTTCAGATACGCTGGAATGAAGGTCAACCAGAGACAGTTGACTCCTTTCTGTACTTGTCAGCCACATTTATAAGTCATTTAAAGGAGATAGATGAGTGTACCATAGGAAAATATTTTTGTTCATTACATTGTGTTCATAAAAGAAAGAGAATGAATTGCCTTCTTGACTTACACACCTGATTTTTCTTTCTTGTTTCTTTCCCCTGTATTTCCCATTGGAGGAAACCTTGATCAGTGTTGAATTTGTGGACCCCACAATTTGTTCTATCCCTGAGATTCTGTATCTCTGTAATCACAATAATCACAAAATTAGGGAATTTTGGAGACTGAAGAAAACTGCATCAATGTTCATTTATTCAATGCCCATTCTGAGCGAGGCACTAGTGCAACACTCTTTCCCGACACATGAAGCCAGCATAGATTTAATGATTGCTTTGAGGTCACTCTAACAATTGGTATCAGAACCAGGCTTCCAGGCATCCAGGACTCGAGGCCAAAGCAGTTCTCCCATGGTCAACTAGGTCTCCCATATTACACCCTCAGTCAATGTGCGGATAAGACCAAAAATTGTCTTCATTCAACATACCATTTGATATTTATTTTGGGTAAGTTCATAAATAAATAAGCAAATTGCCTAATGGCTAGCCTGGATTAGAGACTGAACTAAATTTTTCAAAAGGAAATTATGAACCACAAGTAATAAAAATTCTGTTAAAATTGAAGCCAGGAAACATGACCCATTGAACTGTTAATCAAAAAAATTATCAGATCAAGAGACAACATCTGTGTCTGCAGCCCATGAAGGGAAAAAGCTGGGGCAAAAACTGTTATGTTTGTGGTCTCCAAAAACAATTGATAATTGGGCTGCAAATGATGAGAATTTTCAAAGGCTCTTTAAGGGAAATAGCGTATCCCCACACATACCCTCTTTCAGATTCATAATGACCACTGCCTCCTGATGAAAAATCATAGTATCACCGGCCATGCATCAAACATATTTTGTCACAGTGAATGTGTTATTAATTGTATTAAATATTCCAGGATAGATACTGAATTTTGTTATTAAACATCCGGAGCATTTCACATATTTCCCATGTATAAATTACTTCCCCAAATATTATATATTTCCTTTATGACTTTTAAAAATTTATCTCATTTTTTCTCAATTTCAGAAATTAAAGAGAAGTGAATCAGTAGTAGAGACTCTACAATTTATAGCAACCCACACAGCAGCCTGCAGATATGACCTGCCCCTCTCTAATATCCTGGAGTGCCAGGCAAGAAAAATATAATCAACATCTACCTTCCCACAATGGCTTAAATAACTCACCAATCATCAACTACCTAAGAGCTAGTTTTTAATCTCAACTTTGTCTCCTAACATGCCGATTTTTCTTCTATCAGTTATATCTATCTAGAAATGCAAACTCGTTTTGAGATGGACTGAATTGGGGAAAGTTAATGAGTTAGTAAATTGAAACATCTGGATATTCAGAACAAAGTTACTGAACATATCACAGATCGCAGCAATCTGGAAAAACAGAGAGTTGTGGCCAGATTTCGCCAATATAGATTTATTATGGGGCTCCACATCTATGCCTAAAGGTAGGACAAGTTGCCTTAGATAAGGTTTGAGCTGTAGAAGTGGGGAGAGAGAAGGTGATAGTAATTAAGATATTTCCATGACTGCTTTCAGACTTTGTCTTTAACTGGTCTTCAAACCTTCAAGCTGGTATTTGGAACTGGATCTGAACTCCAGGACACTAGCCTCCCAGTTACATAGCATACCCTTTCCATTAAGCACCGTAAAAATACTATTCTACCTATAACTTTAGTAAAGTTAATTAATTCATTTTAATAAAAATGCCTTGGAAAACCCAGATGAAAGTCTTATATTGAGACAACCAACTACTTTTCTCTAGATAATTGCCACCTGGGCTGAGAAATTGACAGGATGCCAACCTAAAATGCTTTTAAAAACTTCAATCAACATTCCCTCCAAAAATGAAGAAATAAAAAGCCTGAGGGCAGGATCTTAGATCCCATACTCCATTCTTAACATTGAACTGTGATGCATATTTATATTATAGGGACTTGCCCTCCAAATTTGACCTGGGGCTGGCCTCTGAATTGGTACAGGGAAGGGGAAAGACAGGGGCTGTATAGTCCAGAACAACTAGAAACAAACTGTCTTATTAAATTACCCATACTTGCAACCAAGCTTAAAATAATACAGATCCGCCAGCCTTCTGCCCTAAGGTTTGCAGCTTTCTTTCAGACATCATAAAACAACGCAGTAGTGTTTGCCTCATTTCTTTTATTTCTTTGACTTCTCATGAACTTTCAGACAAACTGATAAAAGGACTTAGTCCCTCCCTTAATCTGCTATTAAAATCTTGCTTTAAAGCCAATGCATACTTCCCAGAAAACAAAAAGGAAGGGTTTTCTTTATAGAAGCAGTATTTTCATGGGTCCTACTAACTCACAGAAGCATTTCTAGTGACTTTATAAAAAAAAAAAAAGAACAACAAAACAGAACATGCATTAATTGAGGGATTTTTGAGTCATTAGGATTTTAAAATACAAAAGAGGTGGGGAGAAGTTCTATATTTTCACTGTAAGGAGTTTAGTCTGTGTTACAGAAGGCTGGGTATATAAGTAGTCTTCCTGAACAGGATGAATCAGTTAATCAGCATACTTACAGTTTGGCCAATCTGGTCATTCCACATACATATATCTTTAATCTGATCATTTTTGTGGAATCCATTACATTTATCCAATTAATATCTCTTATTACAAGGAGAATGAGACCAAAACTGCGTAACAGTGGAGGCTTTATATAATCGTGTCCTGGGTGTGCAGCTAGTGACACCTTAGGTAGTGAAGAGTACATTTAATCGACAACATTCTTGTACTCAAGAACTAAATCCCCTTGGATGTGGTCCAAGGGAGATGAAACTTAACACAAGTTCCACTTTATAAAAAGTATAATAAAAAGCATGTTAGCAAAAGAAAACTAGGGCTAAAAATGTTGTCTCATAAAATGCTATATAATAAAATCTTTTTGCTGAATCATTTAATTGCAAATCATCTTAATTACCTGGTAATAATTGACTAATAGAACTAAGTATCTCAAATTGTGATTATGCTATTCAACTTATATGCAGGAAAATTACCATTAAGTTAAAAATATCACTCCAAATCTGTGCTTATAACAAAATTTATGAAGACTCCTTTGGTTTATTTTAAAAAACATGCTCTCCTCATAAAAAGCCTGCAGAGGAGAATTTTTTCCATTTTACAACCCCCTCTTTAAGTAAACTTATCAGGTTCATATAGCTAATAAGAAAGTCTTTCCCAAGTTGTATCTGTGTCTCTATACTTTTGGGATCTTTTCCCATAATTACTTTAGACTCTAGAAATACTTTTAATGATCCTAAACATTTCTCAATTTCATCTTTAGACACCCAAAAACTGGGGATAGACACTCATCCAAAGTGTCATTAAGCACCATACTCCGCAGCTCCCCAGTTTGATTACTTGGGGAAATTACCCAGCCTACGTGTATTTCAGATTCCTCCTCTATAAATTGAAGATAATAATAAAACCCACTTCCTATGATAAAAATGAAAATTAAATGGGATAACATATTTGTAGTGACCATAACATATAGAAAAGTTGAATCATTCTGTCATAAATCTGAAAGTAATGGGACATTAAGTGTCAACTATATGCAAATAAAAACTTTTTAAAAGAACACAGTAAGTCAGTAAGGATTTTTCTCCATTAGCAATGGAGAAAAGAACAAACAATAATGAATCATCATCCTTAAATCCTTCCTGCTTCCTCCAATTTGTTCTTGGGCTAAGCAGACCTCTGGCAAAATCTGCTATGCTTGGAGCACCTGCTGAGAGAAGTAACTCTAAGTTGACCTTGGGCAAGGGGTGGCCATTAATTGATCTAGAAGTGATAACCTTGTTTAGGAACAGTTGATCCTCAAGGTTGGTTGGTATCCACTGGGGTGGTTTTGCATAATCATAATGATATTGTCTTCAGACTTGTTTGACTCTACAATTTTAATAAGGAAAGAGAGTGAATGTGACAGTCAATAGAAGAGTAGACTGCTGGGATAAAAGCATGGGTTTCAAGTTGAAAACCTGAGATGAGATCTGGTTCTGCCTCGCTGGGTCCTTTGGGAAGTTGCTTCAGCTTCCTCTTGCATTGCCGTGGCCCCACCCTAGTTCAAGCCACTCAGTGCCCACCTTACTGGTCTCCTTGTCAACAAATGCATCATCCACACTCCCACCAGAATGGGGTTACCAACTAAAATGATGGAAGGCCAGTTAAATTTGAATTTCAGATAAACAACAAATAATACTTTAGAATAGGTATGTTTTATGCCAAAGTATGATTCTTTCTTATCAGAAATTCAGAATTAACTAGGCTTCCTGTTTTGGGGTTTTTTGTTTTGTTTTGTTTTTCTGTTTTTTTTTTTTTCTGAGTCTGGCAATGGTACACCAGAGTTACCTACTAAAAACATAGATCTGTCTAGATATTCCCATCCCTAAATCATCAAATGGTGCTTGTAAGTGAAGTGTTTGGTTACAATCTTAATCTATTCAAATATATTTTCACAAATCTCTTCACAATACAACTACTTTCTATCTCCCCAACATCATCTTCCATTACTTCTCACCTTTCCATTTTCCCACTAATTTGACTCTGTGCCTTTTCTTAAGTTTTCAATTTTTCCATATATTCCAACTCATATCAGGCATATCTTTTTTTCCTCTCTCACTTCCACACATAAACCTACACATCTGTGTACCTGGCTGGACTAAAAGCTTCTTCTTTATTCTTCTACATTTATAAATAGATTATAGATAGATGATAGATGATGATGATGATGATGATGATAGATAGATAGATAGATAGATAGATAGATAGATAGATAGATAGAAAGAAAGAAATTTTCCAGAAAAGATTTTAGCAAATCAACAATGGCCACCCAGTATTAGTGCACAAGAGTCTTTCTGCATTTAGAGATCTCTTTATGTTATTCATTCATCCATTCAACAATCATTTATTCAGTGTCTAGTAATGCATATATAAAATGTGTAGGGTGGACAGAGTGTGCATGCTACAGGAGAGATGAAGCAATTTCCATGTTCAATTGGCCAACAGTCAAAGTAGCCAGAGCCTCTACCTTCTCTACCCAATTTCCTTTTCTTCTGGTACTTGAGGTCCCTGGCCTCCAAAGTACATTACTACAATACTCTGCATTATTCCTAGAAATTTCACCATATTTGGTGGGTACCCCATAGAAGATTGTCACTGAACTGAATTTTATTGTAGTAACAGCTGTTCACCATCAGAAAGTTATCAAAAAGGAGTACCATGAAGAAAGTTCTTATTGAATTGGAATTCATACTCAGTGGGAAAGCCTGGTAAAGAAGCATCAGCAAAGAATTCTTCAGGCTTTTAACTCACTTGGACTGAGCCCAAGATAATAGATGGACATAGATCTGCACCGAAAAGGGTAAAAGCATCAAGACGTGTTGGTGGGCTTCTTGCTTCAGACTCCAGAAAGACTCCTGCAGGTCCACAGTAGACAGAATGAATGTGAAGGTCACATGATCCCATCCTTGAGCACGATATGCACTGAGAGAATGGATCATAACCAAACTTGAATGTCAACAATGTTAGTTTTCAGAAGAAATACAACAGTCTGTGCTTAAAGGGACCCCTCCTTTTGAATCCCACTCTAAAGTACACTTTCCCGGAGTGGTCTGTGAGGAAGTTTCATTTTTACTAGACACTTTGTAGATTGACTGGGAGAGCCTTCTCTTCCATGGAGATCTGCATGATGGCCTGGACACTTTGGAAAACTCAAGAGGACCAGTAATGCCCCCCTCCCCTAGCCTATTTATGATACAATTATAAATTCACTGAGGTCATTCATCCCACATTATTGTATCTTTGTTCCTCATCTTTCAATGCTGCTGCCTGTTTCCGTTGTCTTCTGGCAGATATTCCTGTCACTAGGGCCAATTACAGCATCTACTTAGCTTTTCGTTCTGACGAATGGATGCCTTGTTCTCCTACTGATGACAGTCATAGAAGGCTACAGCCAAACTGGCCGTTAGCTTCTGACCTCTCTGTGGTCGATCTTATTATGGTAATTGCAAGGCTGGAAGGAGCAGACACCAGGCCAATTACACCTGTCCCTGTCCCAATTCAGCCTGGGCTTAAATTACTCCATGGGGTAGCATGATGTGGTTCAGCTGAACAACTTTTTCTCTATTCTTATGAAATTTGGAGACAGACATTCCTAATTATGCTTGTCATTAGGCCATAATGACCCAGTATTTCTTTAAATGGCATCATTCTTTATCAAGGATACCCATGCACTATAGTAATAGATAACTTTACTGAGGATTTCAAAGCAAATGAATCTTTAAAATGGGACTTCTCAATTTGTAACAAAGCATAAACTGAAAACAGGGCATCTAATGTTTTCTTTTGCAGCTATTTCAATATCAATGCTATACATAGATGTATGTGAGTGTTTAATAGTAATAAGTCTTTATAATATTATATTTGCATATACTTAAATCTGTAAAACTATGCATAATTAATTCTATAAATGGATAGCTGTATGGCATATATACACAATTATGTTAAAGAATGTATACGCACACATTATGGCTAAATGAATTAGTTTTCTTTGAACTGCTGAATATAAAACATCAGGGTGGGGGAAGATTTTAAATTCATTGGAAAATTAAAAGTTCTTGTTGAGCATCCTAGAATAGCAATGTATAATAATATGTCCCTATTAGTCTAAATTGAAATTAACTACACATATTTTTATATTATTAATTCTTAATAGGATGCTCTATTTACTTCAAGTCCTATACTTCCAGAAGAGCCTACCTACTCCTAAGAACTGTCCTTGAAAAATAATTTGAGAAGCAAAAATATCAGAGCTCCCAACTGGTTCAGTAATTCATAAGTCCTTAGAGAGGTCTCTGAGGATGTTTCTGGTCTGAAGCAAGTCCCCTCCAGGAACAGGAGTTCTTGAGATCCTTAATCAAAAACCTTTTCCATCTTCAGTCCTAGTGCCATTGTTGGTTCTCCTGGCACTCTTTTCTGTATTTGAAGTAGTTACTTTGGTGATTCTGAAGAGAGTAGGACTGGGCTCTATAAACATCTTGCTGCCTTGAATGGAAGAGCTATTCCCCATGTAGTCTCTCCCCCATCATCCCCACGAGACACTAAAGGTAGGGTCTTTCTCTGGACTCCAGAATGTTAACTAAGATAACATAAGCTCTCCTCGACAAAGAATCAAACATAGACCTGAGATGGTTCCCAGAAAGTGTCTTCACTCCCATCCATGTGGTTCCCCCATGACTAAGATCTGCTAATGCTTTTACACCAAACGGAGGGCTGATGTTCCTACCAAACCAGAGTGGACAGTGAGAGCTACAGGGCTCTGTTCCAGAAATCCCATTCCTGCTAATGAAACTGCTTCCTCTCTCTCTCTCTCTCTCTCTCTCTCTCTCTCTCTCTCTCTCTCAGCCAGTTTGTCATACTGGTGATGATAATCACCACTGAAAATTGGGCCATCATGAGATGTGATGAGGCAAGCATTTACAGCTCTTGATTCAGCACCACGTGTAGTAAGGATTTTATCCATATTAGTATTCTATAGGGCATGCAGTCAAACAGACCTGAGCTCAAGTCTTGGCTCCCATATTTCCTGACTCTAGGGAACCAAGTGTGAGTGTTAGACAAAATAATGTAGGCAAAGTTGTCGGCAATCTCTTGACCTGCCCCCCAAATATCTCACTGCTCCTTGTACTTTTCTTTCCTCTCTCTTCTCTCTCATTCTTTCTTTGGGTGACTGAGCCCTCCAGCTGCCCAGTGAATAAGGACCACACAAAGTCATATAATTGCATTTCCTTTGCACTGGAGGAATGTTCAATTTTCCCTACTTCTCCTGATTGGTCTTCCTTCCATGTTGCCTTAGCCATCTCCTCTTTTTCTGAGGAGAAGCCCTCCACTTTTGGAATTGCTAGTATCTGGGAATGGCATGCCATCTTCTCCTCTATCTGAGAACGTTTTCATTCACAACGTCTTCATTGATGGATGGATAGCATTTGTCACTGGGGATCACACACTTGTGGCAGCTTTCACACTTCATGAAGTCCCTGACAGAACCCCAAAAGACACTGTCGTGATGAACAGAGGCTCCTGCCTCTGTGTTCACCCTCAGACTCTTCAGAAGCAAACTGAGCCCCAGTCAGGAAAAAGTCCCTTCAGAAAGCCTACTTGGCCTCTCCTCTGCCCCCAATTTCTTCAGTCGTTCCTTCTGAAAGTCTTGAGTCCTATTTATCTTGAAATTATAGAGACATCTTTCAACCCAGTCAGACAGCAGTCTAAGGGTGTCTCTGCTTTAGGGTTTTTATACAAGTTGGCAATAAATAGGGGTAGCAACTGAGTGCTCTCAAAACCACTGTGATCACTGAGCATACAAAGCAGAAGTTCTCCTAGGAAGGGTGCCTTAGTGACTTGCAGAGCTACTTAAAGCCCAGGTGATTGGGTCCCAGCGGAGACTCTGATTCCAGAGGGGAGGCCAGAGGGTTTGCATTTCTAGCAAATTCCCAGATGATCCTGATGCCGCTGGTGGCTGGTGCGGGAGCCCCTTTGGAGATCTATTGATAAACCTGGGAGGTATTTGTCAGCCCTCATCATCATTCTGTTTCTCAGCTGACCCTCCCAACTTCCTCTGCGATTCAGAATGTATCAACAGCTTTGCGTATTAGTGCATGCATATTATTTCATGTCCTTGCTTCTGAAGAGGCTACTCCTTGACGATGTCCTGTTCTGCCTTAAATGGCACCAAGTGGTGCCCAAACCCTAGGCTGTATATGAAGAAAAGGAGAGAGAAGACAAGAAAAAATGAGGCAGTGTGCCTCCGATTGAAGCATCCCTGAATAAGAACCTCAGTGATTTCAACGTTTACCCAAATCAAAGAATTTCCCTAAACGCAGGTTAAAATAAACACCAAGGATAGGGAGAGGGGGTCAGTAGGGAGAGTTCTCTTTTAAACCAGATAAAGTGCACTATCTTTTTTTCTCTGTTTCTCTAAGGTGAACAATACAGGGTTGCCTGGCCAGAGCTCGTCATCTGTGTTATCTCATCTGGTCATCTGTAATTCGATTGCAAGCCCCTATGGGCAGTAGCCGTGGAGTCGTAATCCAATCTTGTACAGTGCCTGGCACAGTCCCTTAACCATAAAAAGGGTGCTCAATAAATATTTATTGACGATGGTTATCTTTAATTCCTCAGGAAGCTTAGGCAATTCCAGGCCACTCTACTTAGTTGAATGATAATGGAATTGATAAACTATCATGGGGGAAAACACATGCGTGGTAGATTTTTTAAAACCAGCACACCACCAAAGATTCGAAATGGGGAGGTAGCATTTAGCACATGAGAGAGGCTAAAGGTTTAACACTGACTTTATGCCAAACTTGTAACAGTGGATCTGAGCACTAAAAGAGACAAAACACCGTAAACCAAGGCCTTAAATATGACTTTCCAGCACCTTCCTTAAGTGATAATGAAGTTTATAATATTGAAGATTTTCTCTTCACCTACCAAAGTTTCTAATAAGTCAAATAAATTGGCTCATCAAGTCAATATGATTTTAATTATTGGCAAACATACTCATCAACCCCCAGATGGCTTTTCTTTGTTAAAAATCACGGAACTGACATCACAGGAAACATGATACTTGTTTGGCTGATAGAGTCTCTTCCGACTACAAAAAGTCTCCAACCTTTGCAAATAAGGCCTTACACAAGAAGTGAACTAATTGGGAGGGGATTTTTTTTCCACGTTAGGAAAAAAAATGTTTAACCTCTCCTGAAATACCTCCAAACACACACATCTAATTAAAAACACACCTAAAGTCAGTAAGAGAGCAGGTCACTCATAAGTGACAAAGTGAAGCAAGAAATTCCAGGAACCAGGAAAAGCTGGAATACTTTTTTCAGGAATGCTTTGGTGCAAGGAGGAGGCTGTGCCTTCATGCTGCACTTGGGAGATATAAAAGCTGCATCAGGTAAATGCACACTGGATGGGATGCCCAGCCAATGGGAATATTTGACCATCCTTCTGATACTCCCGTGACAAGAATTCTGAGCCATAGCTTTTGTGGGCCTTTCCCCTACTCTTCAATGCAAGCATGAGGTTAAAGAAATATGTTGTGTAAGAGGTAAAAGGGTGAGACACAGAGACAGAACAAGGAGTTCAAGAAGAAAGCAGTGAGATTGCCCAACATGGGCTTGTCCATTCGGAACATTGGAGAAGACAGAATCCATTGTTTCTTGCAGATGATTCCTTTGGAATTCTTTTCTTGGCTTCTGAGACTGGTTCACCTTGTGACCTTAAATTTTTCCTTTACTGCCTGGTTCCTTTGCCTTTGTGCCTTCCTCTGCCCTTCAATACCAGGAGCCTCTGTTGATTGAAAAATGGATAAAAAATGGAAGAATTCCATAGTAGTACACATAGTGAAGACGCTTCACCTGGATCTCTCTCACCAGAGCTAAGGTTAAAGTGCTTGCTCTCTTTCATCTATTTTGCACTTGAAAAAAAAAAAAAAAGGCCTCCTCCTTATGGTTAGGAACATAGTTTTCAGGCCAGTTTCTCTTGTAGTTGATTTATCTTTGTACATGCACAGTGGATTAATATTGGCAAGTGGAGAGTCAAAAGTCCATCTCATGACTTATGTGGGATTCGAATTTGGGCTTTCAGTTGCTGCCTTCCTTTTCTCAGGAAAGGAGCTTATTCATCTAGAGGCTGATCTGCACTCTTCCTGGGTAAGTTTATACCGCATGCAAAAGCAGATGAAATAAGAGAACGCACGCGTATGTTATCAAGGATGACCAGAAACAATGATGTAGGGCATGTTTAGGGACTAGAATGAAAGAGTTCCCCTGAAAGAAAGTGCCCTGTGGTCAGAAACCCCCTTTCCACCTCCTCCAACTGGAGCCCAGCTCAATCCCACGAATACCGGCTTGTGGCCAAGAAATGCCAGGATGCCGACCACGGGCGTTCACTGGTTCGATTTCCTTTGGCCAATCGCTCCATATCTCTGATTCTCAGTTGTCCCTTCTATAAAATGAACAGTTGGGAAAGGGTGCCTCCCTTCCAGCTCCAATAGCTTGGGAAAGCAGGACGAGGTCATCAAGATTCCCAAAAGTAGAGACTTTCCATCAAAGGTCTGTTTGAGCTCCCATTTCCCCTGTTCACTGGCTGGATACATTTGGTTTTGAGCAAGTGTACCCCGACTAAGCCCCAGCATCCCCATTTTAAAAACGGTGATAGCAACAATATGTACCCACAAGGCTTATCATGGGATTAACGGAGCTGATGCTTACAGCATGCCTGGCACAGGTAAGGGCTAAGTGTATCTAAACCAGCATTATAACTTCAATACTAGCATTAGGATTAGTCTCGGGCCCCACAGCACGCATGTCAGAGTATTGTGAGTAGCAAGGGGCCGAAACCCACAGGTGTGTAGCCATTTTGCAAGGCTTGGCGTCTCATGGATGAGATGACCCCATGACGCCTGACCTTAAATTCCTCATTCCTACCACCCAAGTTTCTGCCCCCCTTGGGGGCAGAGGTTGGGATTTGCATATTTTTATTTTCATCCTTATGCTTTTCCGTGCATTCCAAATTTTCTACAGCAAATAGCAGTTACTTTTAAAACAGAAAGAAAAAGCCCATTTTCTGTGTTTTAAATACAATTCTGACTCGATTACGCACTAACCATTAATGAATACGCAAACTGCTTGTTTGTGGACGTGAGTCATTTGTTCAAAGTTTGCCCATCCTCATTCCAGTTATAACGGGAAGCGAGTTTGCCTTTAGGAGTCAGTGCAGGAAATATCACACATCTGATATTTGTGGAGATATCCTGAGACCTCCAGCAACCTGAAATTCCTCCCTGAGCTTACCTGTTGTAGGATAAGACAAACAAGTTTCCAGGAATTGGAAGTTCCCGGGTGCCGCCTGGTGCAATCGGTAGAGAGTGCGACTCTTGATCTCGGAGCCATGAGTTTAAGCCCCACACTGGGCATGAAGCGTCCTTAAAAAAAAAAAAAAAAAAAAAATGTGAGTTCAGTTAGGACACAAAAAGACAATGGGGACGGACAGCCTGCAGAGACAGGGAATGCCCTGTGTTTTCTGCCTGAGGTGATCAAACAATTCCATTTGTTACAAGTGCTAGCTCATCTTCCTGCTAACAGGGCAGGTAGGTAAAAGACCTCAAATAATGCCTTTCATCACTCCAGATTATTAGCTACAGTGAAGGCTTCTTCAACTAAGAAGGGGAAAAAAAATCCTAGGAAGAAAGCCAGAAAGAAAGCTTGGGGGCAAGTCAAGGGGGTAAGTCAAGGAGTGCCCATCGGTATGAGTGCAGAGGGATACACAACAGAGCAAAGGGAAAGAAAAGAGTATTTCCTGTGATGAATATCCATGATGAAGGCTTTCATATAAATGTATAGACATACAACTTTACAGTTTATAAAAAACTTCACATGCATCGGTACTTGGCAAACATTCCCACTAATATGTGTGGCTCGGGGCAAAGGAACACACATGTGCCCGGTACATTTGGGGGCACACAGGGAGAGAGAGAGTGAGCATAGCCTGTGCTGAACCCCAGAAAGCTTGCAGTTTCTTTCAAGACTTGAGATGCTATCTTCAAATAATGTGGATTTCTCATTTCTCTAGTAAAAGCATGGAACCAAACCCTGGTTGTCTGATCATTTACTATCTCTTAAAAAAAAAAAAAATTATTTACTTATTTGCCAGAGAGAAAGAGTGAGAGCATAAGCAACTGAACAAGGAGCACGATGCGGGGCTCGATCCCAGGACTCTGGGACCATGACCTGAGCTGAAGGAAGACACTTAACCAACTGTGCCACCCAGGGACATGTAAGACACAGTGAAGAAGGACCATTCATGCCTTGTTCCGTGGAATGCTCAGCTCGATGAGTGCTGGCAATTATGAAAAAGGAATGTTAGTGTCCCGGGGGTCAAGGAGAGGGAGTGAAACAGCAGTTGGTAACACCTGGCTCAGTGGGTAGCGAGGTGAATATGTAAAGTTGTGATGAAGCAAATCGGGAGCTCTGCCATCCTCCTGGAGCACACACGCCATGGGAGGCAGAAAGCCCGCCAGCAAGTGATCAGACAATGATCACCGTCCGCATGGACTGACTCACACAGGGACAAATGACAGTCAGTAGAGATCTACGGTACACCTCTTGAGACTTTGAAGTTCACATCAGGAAACTGAGCCCCAGGGGCCCGGGCAGTATCGATTTCTCTTTCGTCATAGAGCCTGACTTCAGAAAAGAAGATGAAGCTTTTAACAATTAGTTCAGTCAATGGTAGAGGAATAACCAACATTTTGCTTTCTAAGTGAAGCCTTCCCAACTTAGACTTGCTGAAAAAGAAAAAATCTAATACAGAGAGTAAGAGGGTCCTTTTCCTTGTTAAAGTTACAATTTCTAGATAGCATACTGAGGGGAGAGAGGAGTTTATTTATTGTACTCAGGACAGCTGGTAAATACTGTTTCTGGTCTCTCTCTCTCTCTTTTTTTTACAATAGTCTATTCATCTTTAAAAAAAAAAATTAGCCATCTGAAATCCGATGGTTGTTATTCTCCGCTGTTGCTGTTATCTCACAGTTTGAGGATGATCACTGCTGCTATTACCGTCCTTGCTTCCCTTTACCCAGATGACCGCCGGTTTCTCTGACCAAAATTATCTATTGCATGACAGCTCCCCGAAATCATCTCAGTGAAATGTCTACCACCAAATTGTTCTTAGGGTTTGTCGGGGGCAGGAGTGCATAAAGAGTCTCTCGATCTAGAAAAGTCTTCCTCTTCCCTCCGTCTTGAATAACGGAATAGCCAGACAGAATTTTCACCTGGCAGTGAATTTCCCCAGCAGGGAAGGTCATTCTGCTGTTTTCTGGGCTGTTGTTTTTGAGATTTCTGCTGTTGGTTTATTTTGTTTTGGTTTTGTTTTTTTGTTTGTTGGTTGGTTTGTTTTTTAGATAAGACTGTTATCTTATTGCTTTTAAGATATTTGTGTTTTATTTTTTGTTTTGTTCTGTTTTTGATGTTCAACTGCTTAACCATGAGGTGGCTTGGGATGCTTTATGTATCCTTCCAGAACTTGATGTGTTTCTTCATTCTAAAGATTTGTACCTTGCATCACTTTTAAAGAATTATCAGCCATTGTCTTCTTTTTAATATTTTCTCTTCCCATACTCTGGTCTTTCCTTTGAACTATGATTCTTCTAGACCAATGTCAGAGTTTTTTCTATTCTCGTGTCTCTTAACTTCTTAAGGTTTTCTAACTCTCTCTGCTACATTCTGGATGATTTATTCATAATTTATTCTCTTCCACTTAATTTCTTTCTTCAGCTGCATCTAAGTCACACTTTATTTAGCCTATTGGGTATTAACTTGCAGGATTATCTATTTTTTTCACTGCATAAATTCTATTGTGTTCATTTTCAAATCTGATTTTCTTAGGGACTTCTCTCTCCTTGTGCTTCCTTGTCTTCTCTTATCTCTCTCACTTTATGTACTTTTTTTAAAAATTTGGACTCTTGGGTGCAAATAATTGAGTTAAGCATATGTCCCAGATCATAATATTAGCTGCTGCCACATGTTGGGCTCCCTGGAAAGCAGACAGACCAGAGGCAGAGATTAGATGTAGGGACTTGCTTAGGGATGATTATGGGTGCAACATCTGGGCGAGGGAAGAGAAGCAGCTGGACTGAGCAGAGAGAGAAGCTGAGTGGGGTTGCCTCCCTGGAGGGAGTAGGGAAAGCGCTCCTTCAGAGGCGTCCCCAGCAGGACACCTAGTGTGGCCTCTGCAATTCCACATACAGGGTGCAGGCCACCCAGAAAGAGAGGGTAAGTTTGGATGAGGCAGCTGTCTCCAGGCAAGGCAATCCCCCTTGGGGACTGACAATTGGGGGGCTGACAATTGAGGGCTCCCAGCGGCTGAGAGCAAGTCCTTCAAGCATGATGAGTCCAGCAGTGCCACCTGGTAAGCTCTGCAACAGACGAGGCACTCAGCAAGCACTGTGTGGTTTCTCCATACGCCGATGAGGAAGCCACCATGACCAACCGTCATTTAGAAGTGAGGAAACCGAGGCACAGAGGGATTAAATAACCTGCCCAATCACCATGACCCAGTCAGTGAGATGGCAGCACCAAGATATAAAAGGGCATCTGGTTCTAAAGCTTGTGTCGTCCTATTGGCTGGAGTCCCTTAGGTCATGGCCAGCTATCATCTCCCATCCATATAGGAGACTGTTATTAGTCTGTTTCATTATTTTTTCATCCCCGTTCCCACTCCTCTTCTTCTGTTCTATACATAAATGGCATTGTGCTAGAGAGATCACATTCTTCTTCTCTTTTCTAAATTCAACTTTCTTCTTTTTTAAGGCCTATGTTAACGTCTGTGCTCCTGTTTATGTCATCAACCTATCCAATGATTCATGTATTTAAAAACTTGTTTTTTTCAGCTTCTTTCCAATTTGATTTTATTAGAACAAGTTCTGGGGGTAAAGGCTCAATATTCGTGGTTGTTAAATGTTATAGATTCTTGATCGCAGTGGATTTGTTTTTTGTGTCTGTTTCAATGTTTGAATGTGAGCTCATCTTCCATAGGATTTTAGGTCCCAACGGCCTGGATTGGGGAAGGACTCCCTAGAGCTATTTTGACTTTGCTTCTTGCAGATGTCCCAGAAACAGCACTGGCCTTGGACCAATTTTATATTAATTTCTCAGCTACAAGTTCAACATGCCACCCCACCTAAGGAACAAGACTGGTATTCTGATTTCTTAGAAGAAAGTTGGCTTTGCCTTGAAACCAACAAGAAATAAGATTATTCTTGTCTCCTTACACTTATGGGAAGATTTTTTTTTTTTCTGGTCCCCTTTTGTTCTGTGCATAGCCCTTCCGACTTCTGGCTCCAAGCTGGAGTTCCATCACAGCTCCTTCTTGACAGGGTCTTATCAACCGCTTCCCAATGACCATTGTTGTAACTACCTTCCTCTCCTCCCATTTCACTCACCTGCTCAAAGAGCATTTGCAGTTTTACTCTCAGTCCCCTTAAGCAACCCCTGTCTTTCCTGTGGGCTCAGCTGACATCTTTAAAAAAAGGTGCGTTGTATCTTATTCCGGATACTCTAGTTGGAATGTTGGCTCATTGGCTTAGTGTGTCCTGTTGCCTCTCACCTGAACCGTGTGTTCTCCAACCTGGGTTACATGGAGTGGCACAGGAAGAGCTCACTGCCCTGTAGTGCAGCAGCCTCTTGTTTTTCACTGCTCTACTGAGACATCGGTCATGCTATGAAGTCACACTTCCACGCACACAATTTAGTGGAGTTTAGTCTCTTCACAGTGCTGCGCAACCAGTGCCACAGTCCATTTTAGAGGATATTTATCGTAGCCAGAAACTTGCACACTTGTTGCCATCACTCCCCGTTTCTTCCCCTCCCCCCAACCCCGGCCCCTGGCAACTGCTAATCGGCTCTCTGTCCTGTGGCTTTGCCTATTCTGGACATTTCATACCAGTGGAATAATATTATATTTGATCTTTTCTTTATTGACGTCTTTCACTCAGTATAAGGTTTCCAAGTTCCATGCCTGTTGTAACATTCATTAGTACTTCCTTCCTTTCTATTGCCAAATAAAATTCCCTTGTATAGATATACCACATTTTGTCTATCCACATCCATGGACATTTGGGTTGTTGCTACTTTTTAACTATTATCAATACTGCTGCTATGAACATGTAGGATTTTACGTGTGTGTTTTTCATTTCATGAACATATATTTCATTTCCCTCCACACAGGAATGGAGTTTCTGGGTCTTTTGGCAACTCTGTGTCTAACAAATGGTTTCCCCATGTATTGTGTGAAGATTCTAGGCCTGTCTTATTATGCTAAGTGCAATGAGTCCTATGGTGTGTTGAGTTGTAGTTGACTAGACATTCCCTTATGTCTATATCCAACCAGGAGATGGTACTCCTCGGGTGTTCTACCAGTGCCTCAAATCTACCAAGTTCCAAACAGAACTCATCGTCTCTCTGTCTTCCTATAACTATGCTTCTCTTTTACCCACCAACTTGCCAGATACAGAAATCTGGGAGTTATTCTACCTGCTGGATCTCACTAATGCCCTCCTTTTAACCAGTCATCAAGGCCTGGGTTATCTTCTCTTAGAAGAGCTCACAAAGCCATCCTCTTCTGTATCTCACAAACATCATAGTTGTGATTCATTTTCTCATTTGAATTACTGCAATGGACAACTTACTGATTTTCCTGCCTTTGTTCTCACCTACCTGCCACCCACCCACCTTCCCATGGGCAGGTGGTCACTGTAAATTGCACACCGTGAATCCAATCACATCCTTCCTCTGCTTAATGTTTTGATGCTTCCCTGTACCTCCAGGACAGTTTCCAGATTCTACAGCAGAGCCTCCAGAGCTCTTCACTGACCTCTGCAATGTCATTCTTGCCATTTTTACCATTACATGATCTCTGCTCCTGTCACACTGACCTCTTCTCTGTTCCCCAATCTAGCTCTGTTGCCTCAAACAGCCACTTTCAGTATATATATGGATCATCTAGTCAATCACAACATTTGAGGTGGGCAGGGTGGACTTTTATTATTTCTAGTTACTGATGGTAAAAGGAGGCTTGGTGAAGATACCTGCCCAAAATTACACCAAAGTTCAGCAAACAGCCTGATATCATAAGTTGTAAGACACTTAGTGCACTCCTCATGCCACTTCCCTCATTCTAAACACAGAGCCCAGACTGAGATTCCTTTAGGTCCTGGATTCCACTGTTGTCCCTCTTACTTCAGGTCCTTTATTTTTAATTATTATTATTTTAAAAATTTATTTAAATTCAGTTAATTAACATGTGGTGTATTATTAGTTTCAGAGCGTATGTATTAGTTTCAGAGGTAGAGTTCGGTGATTCATCAGTCTTATATAACATCCACTGCTCATTACATCCCATACCCTTTATAATGTCCACCACTCAGTTACCCTATCCCTACCCCCTTCTAGCAACCCACAATTTCTTTCCTATAATTAAGATCTCTTATGGTTTGTCTCCCTCTCTGATTTCATTCTGTTTTATTTTTCACTCCCCTCCCCTATGTTCCTCTGTTTTGTTTCTTAAATTTCACATATGAATGAGATCATAGGATTGACTTATTTTGATTAGCATAATAGCATCTAGTTCATCCATGTCATTGCAAATGGCAAGATTTCTTTTTTTTTTTTTTTTGGATGACTGAGTAATATTCCATTTTATATACATACCACATCTTCTTTATCCATGCATCTGTCGGTGGACATCAAGGCCCTTCCCATAGTTTGGCTATTGTAGACATTGTTGCTATAAACATTGGGGTGCAGATGTCCCTTTGGACCACTACATTCATATCTTTGTTGTAAATACCTAGTAGTATAATTGCTGGGTCATAGGGTAGCTCTATTTTCAACTTTTTGAGGAACCTCCATACTGTTCTACAGAGTGCCTGCCCCAGCTTGCATTGCCACCAACATTGTAACAGGGTTCCTCTTTCTCCACATCCTTACCAACATCTGTTGTATCCTATCTTGATAATTTTAGCCATTCTAGCTGGTGTGAGGTGGTATCTCCTTGTGGCTTTGATTTATATTTCCCTGTTACTGAGTGATGTTGAACATTTTTCCATGTGTCTGTTGGCCATTTGTATGTCTTCTTTGGGGAAATGTCTGTTTATATCTTCTGCCCATTTCTTGAGTGGATTCTTTGTTCTTTGGGTGTTGACTTTGATAAGTTCTTTCTTTTTTTAAGATTTTATTTATTTATTTTATTTTTTTTATGTTACATTAGTCACCATATAGTACATCATTAGTTTTTGATGTAGTATTCCATGACTCATTGTTTGCGTATAACACCCAGTGCTCCATACAATATGTGCCCTACTTAATACCCATCACTGGGATAACCCATCTCCCCACTCTCCTCCCCTCTAAAACCCTGTTTGTTTCCCAGAGTCCATAGCCTCTCATGGTTCATCTCCCGCTCTGAATTCCCCGCCTCCTTCATTTTTCCTTTCATTCTCCTAATGTCCTCCATACTATGTCTTATATTCCACAAATAAGTGAAACCATATTATGAGTTCTTTAGAGATTTTGGATACTAGCCCTTTAAACTTCAAGTCCTCTAAATGCTATTCCTGATCCTCTGCCTGTAATGCTCTCCATGTTCTTGATCACCACATCATCTGACTTTACCACACAAGTGTATATTTAATTGTGTGCTTTCTTGTACTTTTCAATAGTCTTCCACTCTAACTCCCCATCTAGATGAGGACTGCCCAGGATTTTTGCACAATACCAGGCCACGGTAGGAATATGTGATTTCTTTGCATGGATTAGTGATTATTGCATGGTTGCATTTAGCCTCTTTCCCAGATGTCTTTCAGGTTTTAGCCATAAGAGTTCCCTAGAAAGCAAACACTCCGTGTCCTCTTATGTCAACAATATTTCTACAGTTTTTATTCTTGCCATATTATAATATCCTAAGATCCTGTATTACTGGATATATTGGGATTTGGGGTCCTGATGCATACTTCTTATCATTATTATTTATATACTGATATTTGGAAATTAACTATATATTTAATATAGTTATATTAAATATAGTTATTTAATTATAGTTAATTAAATATAGTTTTATATATATAATTTGGGGGGGAGGATCATTTTGTGTCAACTAATTATAGTGAAATCAAAGTAAATTCTCTACTCTGAGCTCACTCGGGATTATACCAACTCAGACGCAGACCATTCTTGACCCTCTGTAATAAACTCTTTTGCTTCTCACCCTCCAACCATATCTTAAATCTCACTGGAGTGTAAATCAGAGGTGGAAACTTCTCATTTCATCAGTCACTGCTTTTCTGTTGGTTTATAGAGAACTTTTATTTAGGCCAAGTGCTTGAATATTTGGGAGCTTTATTACTTCTCTTTCACAAAAGTCCCAGGAACTAGATAACAGAGTTTATCAAACTCTGGCAGGTAAGATAAATAAACTGCTCATCTACCATCAAACTACAATTATAATTTACAACTTCCAAAGCCTGTCTGTTGTTCAGTTAGCTATACTTTTATGCTATACATGTTTTTTTCCTTTTTGATTGTCTTTTTGTTATCAGTGTGTTATTTTAAGGTGTTAATCTCCTCCAAAATAGTAAATAAAACTTGCTTTTAAGAAAATGCAGGGATATTTAAAAAAAAAGTTGCTGTTAAATCTCTAAAATACATACAAGGTAAAAATTATTTTGGAATGTCAATTATAAACTTCCTAAAATTCTGTGGGATATAATTGAGCAGTCTGACACAGCTCATGGCATTTCATGGGCATTTCAAATAATGCCAAACTTAAGATCTTAACTCATTTATTCCCTGAGCTAGAAGATGCAAAGAATTTCGAACATGAAGTCCATAGTCACCTAAAATTGCCACCATATCTGACATATTCTTGCTCAAGGTATGGACCAAACATCATCTGCTTGATTGGCATACCAAATATAGGTAATATGTAATAATTGTATCAAAGTTAAAAGGATGGTTCTAGTTAGTTGTTCAGCTTCAGTTGAATATTGACAATCAAACATTAATTTAAAAATTATCTTAAGATAATTGCAACTTATGCAGATGACTAATTCACATTACCTGCTTATTGATTCTTAATTTTCAAATGGATCTTTAGGTATCCCATTTCATGTCACTTTTAAAAATTCCATTTACTGGGGCGCCTGGGTGGCTCAGTTGGTTAAGCAACTGTTTTCAGCTCAGGTCATGATCCTGGAGACCTGGGATCGAGCCCCACATGGGGCTTCCTGCTCGGCAGGAAGCCTACTTCTCCCTCTCTCGGTCCCTCTGCTTGTGTTCCCTCTCTAGCTGTGTTTCTCTCTGTCAGATAAATAAATAAAATCTTTAAAAAAAAATTCCTTTTACCATCAACACCTTAAGGGAGAAATTCCCTGATTTTTGTTTTCTGGAAGATTTTCAAGAAATGCTCAAATATCTGTGTTCACACACACACACACACACACACACACACACACACACACACATGACCTCAATTCACATTGTCTAATGATTTCTCCTAAATGATTCTCTTATCCATGAACTAATGCCATTGTGTGTGTTAGTAGAGCTCATATCTTCACAAAACAGAACTATGTTGTCTCCCGAATTTCAATTTAAAAAAATCATCTTTGTGATTATGTGCATATTCAACAGGTGACATTTGGAAAATGTGAAGCACTTGCACCAAGGAAGTCTACTGAAGTAAGTCATTTTGTTCCTTTCAAGCTCTGAGAATACAAATATTCTGAGCTGAAGTTATGTGAAGAACTGTTCTTTGGTACCTGTTCCAGCTAAGATTGTTAACTTGGAACACTGAGCTGTTGAGTCAGGTGACCTGATCTAGAGCAGCACTGTCCAATAGAAATGCAATGTAAGTCACAAATGAGAGCAACTTGTGTAAGTTTACATTTTCTATGTAGTCGCATTTAAAAAGTAAAAAATATATCTATCTGACATTAGTATTAATGATATATTTTATTTAACATAATATATCGTCCAACATATTCTCATTTCAACATGCAATAAATATAAAAATAATGGAGCCATATCTGAGCCAATACTAAGTCTATGAAATCTTGTGTGTAATACTCCCGTACAACCATACAACCCATCCATTCCAACTAACCACATCTCCGGGGCTCAGTAGCCACCTGTGCTATGCTGGATGGCTTAGGTCTAAAGCTTCTCTTGCCATCCTTTTTAGTAGGAACAACAAATCAAGACTGGTTTTGTCTTTCATGATCCCACAAGTTCTCGTTACAAAAAGATGCCCTACCATACATCTGTTAACAACTTCAGTGACAAATCAAAAAGAAAAAAAAAAATCCTATTCTCTCAATTGGTGCCAGTAATGGGTCTCAGCCTTCCATACTTGCAAAAATATGACTAAAAGGATAGCCATCAAATCACTAATTCCATCCTTGTCTTCCCTCTCAAGCAAGCAAGCAAAAGAACATGCACCATCAAATCTGTCTAAGTTGTCTTGCAACCAGGGCTTGGGTATCTACATATTGTGCTGCTGTTGCAGAGCTACTTCAGTGATAGCTACAAAGGAGGAGCTGGAAAGAAGTGGATGTGATTCATCAGCCTCAGGCCCGAGGGCAGAGATTGAAAACCCACGGTATGAACTAAGACAGAAATCGTAATTGGAAGGTTGGTTGAATTCATGGTCATTTGTGTGTTTTACTTTCTCTCTTTTCCTCCCATGCAGAAGCACTGCTCCCAACACTGAACTACCTGCAACACACTATTCAGTGGAGGGAAAAATACTTCCTGATTTCATGCTCCACGATGTTAAGATTAATCGGCCTGTAATTCAACCCAAAGTGGAGCAGCCACAAATGTTCTTCTTTTTCACATGTAAATTTTTAATCCCCGTTAGGAACATGCTATATGACATGCCAGCGTCCTGCGTTGCATGATGGCTTTCACAGATTCATTACAAGTTGCTAGCCAGGCAGGACCACCATGGCCCTCATTCGCTAGGTCATGGACATAAGACTCTACCCAGAGACCTGTCTCCTGCAAGGAGGAAAGGGTAAAGTGAGGGTTGGAAGTCTTCCAGAGGTTGGGACTGGACATACATATGAGGTGTGGTACAGTTCTTTTATAAGTGGGCAGTTCGATGGGATTACAGTTAAAATGTTGGGTAAGTAATTTATCATTGCTCAGTTCATCTCTCTATGTGTGTAAGAAGAGGGAGCACTCAAAATTCCACCAACATTCTTCAAAATGTTAGAACAAACAATCCTAAAATTTATATGGAACCAAAAAAGACCCCGAATCACTAAGGAATTGCTGAAGAAGAAAAGCAAAGCTGGGGGCATCTCATTACCTGACTTCAGGCTTTATTACAAAGCTGTGATTACCAAGACAGCATGGTACTGGCACAAAAACAGAGGAATAGACCAATGGAACAGAGTGGAGAGCCCACATATGGACCCACAAATCTATGGTCAAATCATCTTTGGCAAAGCAGGAAAAAATATCCAGTGGAGAAAGGACAGTCTCTTCAATAAATGGTGCTGGGAAAATTGGACAGCTACACATAGAAGAATGAAACTAGACCATTCTCTTACACCACACACAAAGGCAAACTCGAGATGGATGAAAGACCTCAACGTGAGGCAGGAATCCATCAAAATCCTGGAAGAGAACATAGGCAGTAACCTCTTTGACATTGGCCACAGCAACTTCTTTCAAGACACATCTCCAAAGGCAAAGGAGACAAAAGCGAAAATGAACTTCTGGGATTTCATCAAAATAAAAAGCTTCTGTACAGCAAAGGAAACAATCAACAAAACAAAGAGGCAACCCACAGAATGGGAGAAGATATTTGCAAATGACACTACAGACAAAGGGCTGGTATCCAAGATCTATAAAGAACTACTCAAACTCAACACCCAAA